>RJWJ010016500.1:0-34371 GCA_004363605.1 Indri indri
CCCTCAGCCTCACAACCCTGTCATTGTTCAGAAGGTTCTACCTTGTTCAGGCCCTACAGCCCAGCCAGGCGGACCAGGAGACGGTCCACAACAGAAGGACACCTCCACGTGATGTCAGGCCACAGGGGTGACCAGGGCTGCAACCTCCTGGGTCCTTCTCAAGGAAAGGATGGTCTGAGTCACCTCCCACCAAGTGTACAAAGAAAGCTCCATGTCCTGTGGGCTACAATGATGTCCCTGTTGCTGTTGAGCAACTTGAAGATGAGGGACTTTTAAAAAATCATTTTTGTACCCTAGTGCCTAGCTCAGTATCTGGTACACAGTCAGCACTCAGTAAATATCTGTTCAGGTAGTTAACTGGTGTCAAGATGGATTGCAATGCTCTAAATAATTCTTCTTGCCTTTCCTCTAAGTGGCACAGTGACGGTTAGTTTTCATTTCACAAAGGGGAAAAGTAAACCACAGAACTCCAACAGATGGAAGCAAAGTTGATGACAATATCTTCTCCACCCTTCTTCCTCCTCCCCAAATATCATCATCCTCAGTCCACGATGGACAGGAGGTCAGGAGACACAGATCTCCTGGGAAGGACACGCACTGCCTGCTTTAACTCACTCTCTTTCTAAATCCTGCTTCTCAGTTGGAAAGTCCTTTCTAAGGTCTTGCTGAGTTCCTGTTAGGGGGCTGGAGGCAGAGGCTTGGGGCTCACAAAGAATGGAAAATAAAGATGTGCCTGGAGAAACAGTAGCCTCAGGAGGCAAAGGACAACCCAGCCCAGCGTGAGATGTGTGGGAAGGGAGGACCCCGCTTACACACACATGCAGAACCCCAGGCTAGCACACTCTACCTGTCATTTAACCCAGTACCCCACGAGGGCTCTCGGGGAGAACCACCCACACTCGTAGCCCTTGGAGCTGTAACTGAGGTCTCTGTTATGTATCACCATGAGGGACATGACACAAATGGACCCTGACGAGTGGGTCTAAGTCAGCTCAGTAAGACAGAACCAGGGACCATGGATACCCCTGCTGGTGCCTTTCTCTACTTGGAACCCAAATCTGACAATCTACAGAGGACAGCGACATGCTGAGCAGGACCATCCCACTCAATCCCCTAATCTCTAAACATCAATTGTTTCAAGAGACCCATCTGGGAATTTTGGCAACAACCCACAATTAAGATCACTGGCCTAGGGAAGGGAAACGGGCCTGTTGCACACTTAACGAAGGAGGACAAGAGCTGTGTCCCCAGAATGTCAGTTTCTGTGGTCAGAGGTCATGCCCTAACATAAAACAAATTTCCAAAGTCATGACCATTTCATCTGCTTCTTCTTTCTCTTTTGTTACCAAATGAAGACAGTGAGCCTTTTTATTCATAAATTGTTTCTTTTTACAAATTGACAGAGAACCAGCTACAAGGCTCACTTTGAGAATACCTTGAACGATAGAAGAAAAAAGCAACATTATAAAAAGAAAGCTCTAACTTCAAAGACTATAGGCATTGTTTTGTTTTTTCTATCCTTGGTTTCTACAGATATTTATGCTCTAATCTTATTTTCCACAGAGAAAAACAACTAAATTTCACCAATAAAGACTAATTAGGATCAATATAAATTATATAGAATTTAAAAGTAGATATATAGAATGTTTTCATCCTCATGCAATAAGGCGGCATTTCAGCTTCCTAGGCAGGAGGAATCCTACTAGGCTTTATTCACTAGACAAGTGTCATCTTTAACTAGCACATGAATTGTTTGTGTAAAATGATGCTTCCACACCAAAATAAATTATTTTCATAAGTGAAATATACCTTTCTATACATCAGTTTTCTATACATCAGTTTTCAAACACTTTACTCTACATCACTATGCATTCTATTAATTTCTACAGAAAAAAAGTAATATGAAAAGTTAAATTTTGGTCCTGTCTTCTTCCACGTTATTTATAAATTCAAAAACAGCAAGCCCAAACTAATGAGATTTTACTGTATAAAGAGAATCCATATAACCCTCTTCTCTCCTAAACTCCTGTCCTATTTTTTCCACTGTCTTTCCTCTCCTCCTCTGCTGTGTTAAAGTATACAAGAGGGCCCTAATTCCAAACAGTCCCCAGACCTTAATGGTTTCAAATCTGCTATAATGGAAGCAAAAGGTTCCTTGTCCTATGCCTTCCCCACTCCCAGAGAAGGAGAAGCAGATCCAAATCTCATCCTTCACACCCATTGCCCCCACCTGTTCCTTCTCCCCTCCCGGGTCCAGGACCTGAGAGAAGGCATGCGGCTTGTCCATGTAGCCTGCCATCATGGGCTCCAGTAAATATCAGTTCCCTGAGTCGGGCTGTTCTAAGATTCCTAGGGCTTCCATTTCCCAGGCAGAGTCCTTCTCCACCCAATTCAGACCACTGCTGGACTATCTGCCTTGCTGTGTGCCCAGCATAAGAAAACCTAAAGTGTCCAGATTTACAAAATCCTTAACTAGGGGATAATCATTTCTAATAACAACAACAAGATTTTTTACATTATAAAAGGATTTGCTCCAGGGTCTCTGTAAACAAAAGTTCTTTAGTGACTTGAATTAATTTTCCATTTGCCAAAAAATTGAATTACAAATAACTTTTCAACAATATATGTATTCTGTAATGCCAAGTAAAGCTAAACTAATTAGCCCAGCAGCTCATAAATTGGTGACCTTGTGTATAAAACCTGTTTGCACTGGCTGAAGATCCTATGCGATTCCCCCAGGGCCCTTGTGAAACCAGCTGTTGGAATATATAATAAAGGGTAAGTTTATTGAATGCTAACTCAAACAGGACCAATGAAATAGCAACATCTTTTCACCGTCAAGTACATACCTTGGTAGACTCATAGTAAATGTTCAATAAATATTTGATGAAAGAATAAATGAATGAATGAAATGTTAACCCTTCATAAAATGACTTACATAAGGTCAGTGGCCTCATCTGTCACACCAGGCACTGGTGATCTGAGCAGATAATCTCCAGGGTATCACTTAGCTCTAATACTCTGAGACTTTCTAAACCTTTTCTTCATATTTATTGCCCTTTAAGATCCTCAGTTTATCAGATCAATATGCTTTGAAAGGAAATACCGGGAACAAATTCTCTAACAAGATTTACTGTACCTTGGGAAGATAAAAGGACCCTTTCCTGGCTTCCCAGCCCATTCTTCCCCAGAATCAGTTTAGGGGTTGGCATGCTGAGGGCAGGTCGCCTCATTTTGCAGGTAGTTCAAATTGCCAAAATGAGAGAACAGGGATGGAAGAACTTCTGTGAGGCATACACACCTTGAAGGAGGCAGGCTTACACTGCAATTGCTATTTCTAATACAAAGTATATTTGATAGCACTATTAGACTATAAATTCTAGGCCAATCATAGACCAGAGTTTCCTCCTTTAAAATGAAAGCCTGTTGAAACAGTAGGCTCCTTACTACCTTTAATGAAGGCCCTAGAAGAAATAAACATTCCTAAGCTCTTGGAGTTACTGCAGGAAACAAACAAAAAGCCAGAATCAGAAGGCACCCTTACGGACCTGACCCAATGTGTGTGTTGTGCTTCTTCTTAAGGACAAAGGCATGCTTCGCTGGCATTCAGTGCTAATCCCACCCCATTCGTGTCCTGCTGCTGTCAGAATTACAAGCCTGCTGTTCTGTTAATTAGCAAAGTTGAAATGCTCTGCGTCTAGTAGGGAAGTACAAATTACCACCACCATCTCTCCAGGATCTTCCAGCATGGGTCTTCTCCAAGCCCCACTTTTGCTCTTCCTTGCTCCAAATGTTTAATGCTTACATTCCTCTTCACATGTTCCTAGTCACCATTTCCCATGTTGGAAAATGCCAATCATCCTCACTCTGGCTCCCAGCCTCTGTGTGGCCCCACATGGCAATGGCAGGCCTGGCCCTTGTGCCAAGGGCCCTGTCCATAGTTTTGTGGGTCTGGAACAGCAGTGAATCCCTCAGGGCAGCAGGGGATTCGCCACTATTCCACGTGAATAGCAGTTGCTTGTGCTCCATGCTGACTTCCTTCAGAAAGCAATCCTGATTTTAATAAGCAAAGAAACAAACAACTGAGTGAGCATTTATTGAGCATTTAGAGGTACAAGTTGCCAGAGTCCCCATGGATTGCTCTTTGTTTCCTTTTGGTACTCAGTCACACCCCTTAATTTGCCCTTATTTAGAAGTTACTATGTAAGTATTCTAACGTTGCTTCAAGTGGGCCTGAGCCCAGTTCCACCAATAGCAGTGCACATTGACCAATGCTCAGGTTTCTGCCTCCTCTTTCTACACCGTCCCTTTGGTGTCCAGCATAATGGCCTTTCTCAAAATGGCACTGAGACACCGAACAATGTGCTGTACAAAAGAGACCTGGCTTGCTACTGAGAGTTCCAAGAGCTCATTTGGCCAGACCTTAGTTTGACTGTAATTTTGGCATTTTCCTATTCCCAAGGTCACTCTTTCATCAATTCTTTATGGAGCACTTACTGTTTGCTGGGCCTTATGTCAGGCATGGGCGATCCTAAGACAAATAAGAAATGGATTCTGTCCTCTAGGAGGGCTCCAAGCTGAGGAGGACAAGTATGCAAGTAGGACAATGAGGGAGCTGTTGTCAGAGAGAGGATGTCCCCTGTATGCAACGCAAGGGGGCGCGAAGGAAAGGCTTACTACAGGTGAGTCCTCAAGCCTTGCTACTCAAAGTAATAACCATCACCTATCACCTAGACCCCTGCTGGAAAGACAGAATCTCAGGTTCCATCCCAACCTACAGAATCAGAACCTGCATTTTAACAAGAAACTCCAGTGCATCATATGTACATTTGGGGAAGCTCTATACTAAAGTATCTCTTTTCATTCCAGAGTTGCCTCAGAGGCAGAGACAGAGAAAAGCATCCTTTAGCCTGGCCTAAATAGGACCTCTAAAATCTCATGTAGCGCTTCTCCTCACCCCTCCTCCTCCCATCATTGCAAGACCCCTCACCACTACCCAGTGATCCTAGAGATTCAGCCATTACCCTGTTACCATTACTAAAATTCAGCTGTAGAACAAAAAAGCTATATGGGAGATAGATAATATCCTCCTTCAGGGCATTAAGACTAGACATGTCTTATTTTTTGGTGGCAGGAATGCCACCAAAGCATTATGAATAATGCCTGTCCAAGCTGCTCAGAATTTTGGTAGCTTAAACCACTCTTTTGTGTATCAGATACTTTAATTTCATGACAAACATTCCTCCCTATTCTCAGAGCTCTGCCTTCTCTAACTGCTCTCAGTACCATAGATACTGTCACTGATCATACTTACAGACAAAGATGCCATTTCTGAGATGGCCCTCTAGGACAGAGGAGCCAGTCAGTTTATGCCTCTTTATCTTACCTATACCCCCACTACAGATGCAAAGCCCTAAACCCTGGGCAATACTGGACAAGAAACACAGGAAGGAGAGGTGTCCTCACCTGGGGAGCTCCACATCAGAGAACACAGTGCTCATCTCAGGCATTTCTCTCCCTTGGAGGGGAAACCCGATTTTGGCCCTCTGAGAGTTTCCAGCCTAAGAAAACACTCAGTACCCATTTTCCCTGACACTAGGAAGCTCTGTATGAAAAACGAACTAAGATTCTGAGATTTTGATAAAGACCTTCCCACCCTGCCCCCAACCTGAACATCCTTTATGCACCCTACCCCGGTGCCATCATCACTGCGGTTACCCAAACAGAAACCTGGGAAGCTCCCTGGACTCCTCCCCCTCCTTCACCACACGTATCGATTCAGTTGCTCAGCTCTGTTGATTCTACCTCTTAAACCTCTCCCCAATCTATCATTTCCTCTGTGCTGTTTCCCTGACCTCTCCATCAAGTTGAGCTGTCCCTGGTTGTATCTTACACTCTATCACTCCTGAATGGCATTTATGTGTTTTCGTTTTACTCCCTATTAACTGATCCTGATGCCTTGAGGGTGGGGACCATGTTGTCTACTCCTTGTTTTACCCCAGCATCTAGCACAGTGCCTGTCACACAAAAGGGACTCAAGAAATACTGACACTAAGCACACACAGGTCCTAGGAAGACAGAGTAAGAGTGGAGAGTTGGAGGTGATCCATCAGGGCAGGCTACCCAGAGGAGATGATATTTGAACTAGGTTATAAATAAGGGAAGGGCCAAGGAATAGTGGGAAACAGCACATGCCGTGGCAGAGAAGAAGGGGCAAAGAAACTGTGTGTCACAGATGAAGAGAGTTTACTGACTGCACAGAAAAGCAGAGTTAGGGTGATGGAAAGGAGGGCTTGGAGGAGGTGGGTGGGCTCTGTGATCCAACTCTCAGTAGGGTGGACTCCTGGGAAGGCATCAGCAAAGATGTGGCTGCAAGTGCCTTCAGAGACTCAGGGAGCTGGGTCGATGCTGCAGCAAGGGTCAGAGCTGGGTGGAATCTGGCTGGTCCAGAGGAAGGCTGCAGCTCCTGAACAGGGCCGGGCCCAGCAGGCTCTGCGCCCAACCTCCCGGTCACATTCTGCCGTCTTCAAGAATGGGGAAGGTTGGGACGTGTGGCCTCTGCTGAGGCTGGTGGCGGAATGTGGAATCAGGGGGCACTGCAACTTTGTCTTTTTTGGTGTTCTCCCTAAGCCCCAAGAGAGGCAGGAAGGATGTTTGTGAGTTACCTCCTGGGACCTGCCAGGCCAGGGGCAGGCTGTCGTTTGTATAAGACCTCATGAAGACACGAAATGGAACTGCATTATAAAGGGAAAAGACTTAAGGTCATGGCCCCTTCTGTGTAGAAAACGGATGGGCAAAGCCCATGGGAGAAGACACTGTCAGCGTACTGGGGTTGGTAGGGAACCTATTAGGGGGCAAGATCTTCATTCCTCTCATTCTCCTTTCTCTTGTCCCCTCCTTTCCAGTGTTGACACAAGAGGAGAGAGAGGTGGCAAGAGTCGGAGAAAATGATAAGAAACGGAAGTAAGAGCAAGAGATAAAGAGCTGGAGCGAAGGATACATATGCATGCAAATACACATGTGCATGCAGAAATGGAGGTGAATGTTTCTGCCTCCTAGTTATAGATGCTAATGAGCTATTGAGGAAACTGTCTGTTGAAAAACTCCTCCAGCAACTATAAATATGTTCCTTGGAGCTCTCCTTAAAACAACTGCCACTGAGACAGGAAGTGTGTCCTGAGAGGAAAGAATAAACCTGGCAGAGAGAGAGACTAGGCGGTTGATGTCAGTAGCAGAACACCCAGCACAGTGCAGAGAGCCACACGCCTTTCCCTAACTTTGGAATCCATCGTGCACAATGGGGCCAACTCCCCACAGTCATTGTCCCTCATCGCTGCCGCCCAAAAATGTCAAAGAACCTGGGACCATCCCTCCTCCCTAGGTGGCAGGTGTGCAGGAAGGACGGTGTGGCACAGTTCTCCTCCCCAGCCTTGGGACTTCTAAGCAAAGGACATTCAAGAGCCTCTATTAACCTGATGTCAATGCAAAAGGGGAGAGGAAAAAAAAAGGTTCTTCCCTTGTGAGTTGCTAAACACTGAGCTTTTCTAGGCAAACTGACCAGGCCTCATGCAAGCTGAGGCAGTAGCCAGGGACCTGAGAGGATAACCAGGTTGGGCAGTCTTTAAGCCGGAGAGAAGCAATGTCCACCTTCGCTCAACTCTGACACATGTTTAAACTTCATTTCTCAAAATAACCATTTTCTGCCCTGCACTACAGCGAGCTGTATTCTTTCCCCAGGGCACCTCCCCCACTGCTCCACCACACCCAGGCTGGGCTCGTGCCTCCTTCTCCGTGTATCACACGGCGTGTCCCTCACGGTTATGCGACTGTCCACTACCAGATCTGGCTCACTCACTAGATTCTGAGCCCCTGGAGGGCAGGGACTGGTGCCCACATCAGTGTCTTCAGTGCCTGGCACACAGCTGGTGCTCAGTGAGTGACCCAGAGCTGAGTCTTTCCCACCCGCAGTGCCACGGTGCCTTCCCTAACAAAGGTGCTTATCATTAATAACTGCTGCACCTGCACCCCTGGCCCCTCTCTGTGCTTATTTCTACTCCCACTCTCGTGCTTCTACGTGCACTCCAATTGTGGCCAATTTCAATACTAACTTTCTAAAGTCAATATTAGATATAAAGGCCTGGCTAATGGGCTACTTTTGAAGAGCAGAAATTTGTAACACTTGCCATTGCTAAATTAGCTCCATTAAAGATCACTAATAATTAGCACTTTAAACATGTGGGTAACACCTCTCTAAGCCCAGCTAATGAGCAAACCCTTTCTGTTTATTCTTCACAAGATTTAATATTAGCTCAAGTTGAGACCTCAGCTGTAATACACACAGGCTCACTCACTCACTCGTCCTCCCACCCTCCCTCCCCTGAGCAGTTGACATCTCGAGGGTAATTCAGACACAAGAAAATGGCCACTTCAAAAGTGATAACATCCACCCACCACTTTTTTTTTCAACTGATTCTTTTCTAACTGGCCAGGTTTATTTAAAGTGCTCATACATCATGGGTAGTGGTGATAGTGGTAGATTTACTGTCTTTTTTGTTACATTGAGCATTGGTCTTGGATGGGTCCTCACAGTAACACAGAACATTAGCCTGTCAGTGATGAATATGAGTCAGCTGTTGAATGCTAGCAGTATATTTGCTGCTATATTTAGAGAGAGTCACAAAGGTGCTCAGAGGCAAGAGGTGTGTTCTGTGGAAGGTCAGACATATAAAAGGCTTGCTCCTCGGGACCCCCACTCTCAGTCCCCCTCCTCTCTCCCAGCATGACTATCAATAGTACTTCATTTAGTCAGGGCGCAAAGACCAGTTAAAGATGAAATTGCTGATATGAAAAGCCAACTTTGGGCTCTGTCATTATGGAAGACACACTGGCAGGCATCTCAACATGAGATGGCCCAGCACCTCTCCTCCCACTACCCCCCACCCAACCCCATGGCCTGAAATTCAGCTGTGGGTGGCATTAAAGCAACAATGGCTGACTGCAGAGCTCAGGGCAGCAGACCCTCGTGGGCAGCTCCTGGAGCAGTCCCTCTCACCCTAGCCCAGAGCGTCTCCCTGCTCCCACCTCCACTCTTTCCGATCCCACAACTGTGCCGCCCCTGCCACAGTGTAAGCACCCCAGCCATCTGTGAGAGCAACATCGCAGGGACACACTGGGCACAGACTGGACACAGGTCCACCAGGGCCAAAGTAACAACCAGGTTTGCAGAACTGCAGGTGCAGCCTGACAGGTGGGCAGGGACACATCCAAAGGTCATATTACTGAACAAACTAGCAAACTAAAACACCCTCTCCCCCTTCAAGGACGTGCATGCTGCTGTCCTTGGTCCTGAACTAGTGTGTAGTCGCTACTCAGAGTGGCTGCTATCCAGGCTGTCCCAGGATATGTGAAACAAATAAGAAAGAGGCAGAGATGAAAGAGGCATTAAGATATATCAGGGAGATAAATGTGAAGAAGCATCAGAGGGAAACAAATACAGAGAGATTACCGAAGAGAGTAAAAAGGCTTGCTTTGGTATTGTTTTCGAACAATTGCAGTAAACAGGAAAGAAAGGTCTGTGCGCATACCCCACAGACAAACACACATTGCTCTCATGGAAATGAGACAGCATGAACCCCATATGGCCCCAGTGTAATGTTTAGGTTTCTGGATAAACTGGCTAGCCATATCTGAGGTAGTTGGGTTGGCCATTGAAAGATTCCTAGAGTTTTAAGCAAGTTTTTAGTCTCTTCCTAAGTTATTGTGTTGGGTATCTAAACATACCCGATACAATTCAATAGATATTTGTTAAGTACCTACATGTTCCAGGCAAAGTTCCAATCACTGTGGGTACAAAGGTAAACAATACAGAGTTCCTGGCCTTAAGAGGCTTCTAATTTAGGGGGAGAATCATACACATTAACATGCAATTTCAATATTATGTAAGAAATATAATATAGAGGTACAAATACTCAGATAATACCAAAGGGATAATAAAACTCCAACTTTAAAAAAGTGTCTAAAATGTGAAAAAGCAGTAACTAGAGAAGAGGCAAAAGGTTATGGGATTATCATCAAAGTCCTGGATTGGACAGGAGAGTGGTGAATATTGAGATCTCCCTGGTGGGCATAGGGGAGCAGAAGAGAGTAACTGAGACAGTGGGTTTTTTCCCCATGACCTACACTCTCTCCAGAGTAACAAAGAGACGAGTTAATGTTTGTCAGTGATAAGCAACAAAGCTTTCCCCATGGACCGAGCATAGCCAGGACCCAGCATAAGCTAGGAAATGGCCACAATCAGGAGACGGTCTGACTCATGATGCCTGCTATTTCTCTAGAAAGAAGTGTAACAATGTGAAGTGCTAAACAGGAAATCAGGGATGATATGAATATCTCATGAAGCTAAAACCCTTCTCCGGAATTACGGAAAAAAATGAGAAGCAGGGAGATGTCTGCAGAGGGTAGCCCAGGTAACCCTCAACTCTGCTCACCAGAGGACAGACTAAGCTGTGCATTCCTGGAACACCTGGTAAACTGAGACAGGCCTCCAAAGCTTGCCTCAAAGATGTATGTGGTGGGGGAGGGCCATGAACATCATGACATGGTATGCAAATCATTTTGCATGTGTGTCTGCATGTGTGCATTTTTCTGAAAGAGAATCTGCATAATACCAGTTTTCATCGATTTTCAAGGGGGTCTATGGCTCCCTAAATGGTTGAGAATCACTGGTCTAAGGCAAAGTCAAAATTAGACCTTAGAATTTACCTTGGGTTCTAACCACCAGATCCTATCACCTGGCCTCCCTCACGGCCTACTTTCTGACACTCATGGCTTAGCATGGACCCAATACTGTGGCTGGGCTGGCAGAGAAAGAACTATGAAATGATTTGGATTCCTCGGCTTATATAAAAGGAAACTGAGGCTGGTGGGGGGTGCGGTGAAGACTGTGGGCAGGATCCTGTGCTCTAAGGATAAGCTTTATTAGAGGCAGTTTTCTCTCATTACGGAGTTACTGAGGGCTGGAAGAACTGAGGTTAAACACAAAATAAGTTTTATAGACACTTAGGCAGTGCCTTTCCTGGAAGCCTTCTAAATTGAAGCTACCTCTGCTAGCAGAGGAATGACTACTTGACCCAAGACCCCTCCTGGATCCATGACTCCAGGTCAAGATTAGAGTCAGCAAAGGGAATTTGCAAACTTGTTTAACAAGGTCCCTGGGAGCCTGGGTCATGGCAGGATAAGAAAGGGGTTCTGAAGTATTTCTAGTCAGGCAGCCAGAGCAGGGCATCCCTAGCTACTGTCTGCTCAACATGCCATCTTCTGTATGAAACTGCGAGCTCTCCCAGGACAGGCGTGCCTTGAGAGGCAGCTCACAGCCCTGAGTCAAGCAAAGGCTTGGGATTTAGATGGAAGTGTGGTTCCCAGTTTCAGTGCTTATCAGCTGTGTGCTTTTGGACAACTTAACCTTTCTGGATCTTTATTTCCTCATCAAGATAAGAATACCTACTTCATAGTCTGTCGTGATGATTAAGGGGGAAATTCTGTTTGAAGGTACCAGACACACAGCTGATACTAAATAAACATAACGTTCCCTACATCTTCCCTGTTCATCTTGGTATCTTCTGCATGGGGCCTGGCACATACTAGATGCTCAATAATAAGTGTTGTTGATTACATGAATGTATGAGTAAATGATTGAAGTAAACTCAGAAAATGGCAGCTAAAAACTGCCTTGTCTTCCCACTACACACCTGTAAGCCACACTGCTCGTACCCATGTATGTGGTTCCTCTGAATTTTTATTATTTTCCTCTTGTACCCAGTCTAGACTATTTGGCGAGTACTCCAACCACTCCTGTTCCAATAGCTAGGTTCCCCAGAAGCAAAGGAAAGCCTCCTGTTCCCAAAGGGAGACCAGCTGCTCAACCGATGGTATGCTTGCCCCTCCTCCTGTGTCCAGAGGGCTAAGGCCATGGGCACCCTTCCCACACCAGCCTCTATGGGTTGGTGCCTGCAGCCAGCAGGCCTTTCCTTCTTTTCCCAATGCCCTCCCACCTGCACCTATGAGGCTGGGTTCCACAAAAAGATGCATGGGTCCAGGTGGCATTTCTGAGAAGCATGCCTACTGAAAACATATCCTGCTAGCAGGGCCACCATCTGAGATGAGGTGGCCCCCAAATCTACCTGCAGGCAACCTTCAGAGATCCATGAGAAGAGCCCTGAGGAGACTCTGTGCCTCAGGGGGTCTTTTCCTTGGTTGGCCTGGAGTTGCCAGGCTGTTGTGAATGGGGGGAGTTCACAGAGAAAGAAGAGCTAGGGAGGTTAAGTTGCCCCTCACACACAGAGCTAGGTGAGGAGGCACAGAGGAGCAGTGAATAAAAATCCAGACCCTAAAATCTATCTGCCACATGTAGAATAAATGTCCCCAAGTTGCTTAGATCCTCAGTTCCATGCTTTCTGAAATGATTTCCTCATCAATTCTTTAGCACTCAGAATTTTCCCCAGTCATCTGGACAGAAGACTTCCAGGAGGCTGGGACTCCTGGTCCTCTCCAGCTCCCTGGAAAAGAGGAGACCCTGCCATGATCAGGAAGCCATGAGGTCGTCCTGTGCGGGGATAAATGTGCACATGTGCTCAGAACACAGCTTCTATGCTAAGACCAGAATAATGCTAGGTCAAGGAGTAGAGAGGTTTATTACAGCTTTATACTGTTGAAAAATCAGAAACAACCTACATGTTCAACCACAGGGGATTGGTTAAATAAACTGTGGAAAATCTACTCAAAGCACCCATTAAATGTTACACTATGAAGAATAACTAATGCCTTGGAAAACTTCGTGGTACATCGTTAAGTGGGAAAATCAGATTACGAAACAGTATGGACAACCTTATCCCAACTGTATATATGCTGTGTCTGTGTGTGTATTTAAAAATCACATAAATACATGTATACAATGGTTATCTCTGGAAAGTGGGATTATGGCTTTTGTTAATGTTCCTTTTTTTGTTTTTTTTCTGAGACAGGGTCTCACTCTGCTGCCCCAGCAAGAATGCAGTGGTGTCATCATAGCTCACAGCAACCTCAAACTCCTAGACTAAAGCAATCCTCCTGCCTCAGCCTCCCAAGTAGCTGGGACTACAGGCATGCGCCACCACGCCCAGCTAATTTTTTCTACTTTTTGTAGAGATGTTGCCCAGGTTGGTCTCAAACTCCTGTCCTCAAGCTATCCTCCTGCCTCGACCTCCAAAAGTTCTGGGATTAAAGGCATGAGCTACCAGGCCTGGCCTATTAATGCTTCTTTAACATTTTTCTATGTCAAATTTTTCTTGTTTATTTTTGAAATAATTGGAGAAGAGCAAATTCCCTCCTTTGTGTATTTATCCTGCATATTCGGGATTTCTGTAAAATATTCATGCACTTAAAAAGTTTAATAATTAGGTTGGGGTTATGATAACAACTGCAAACTGCATTTTAAAAGCAAACTTCTTTAAAGTTTAGGACACCTGTGTCGAGCAACTGTTCACTCTGTGACGTGATCCTGTGGCAAAAAAAAAAAAAACCAAAAAAAAAGTTGGCTACCATTCATCATAGATAAAGTTGTCTTATGACTAAAAGAACCAAAGTCCAAATGAGCTGGAAAAGAAAACTCCATTTTTCATTAAATGTCATTTAAAGATTTGCCATGTATGCAAATATGGTTTGTCCCTTTGAAATGTAAGACGTAAAAGAAGATTCAAGTATTATAATAAAGTTCAAATAAAATCAACATGTTTTTAGATTAAAAGGATAAATATTATAGTGCAGTGGTCCCCAACCTTTTTGGCACCAGGGACCAGTTTCATGGGAGACAATTTTTCCATGGTCAGTGGCGGGGTTCCACAAAACAGCGGGGACAGCACAGAGCTGTGGCCTGGTCTGCAGCCCAGGGGGTCAGGGATCACAGCTTTAGCGGATATCTATTGAATGAATCTCTAAGCACCTACTACGTGCCAGAGCGATTTTCAACTAGACTTTCATCTACAAGTATAAATGGATGAAAAGAATTAAACATTCGTTACAAAAAAATGAATAATGGTTGGGCTTGCCCTACCAGATATTAAAGCATATTTTTAAAACTAAAATTATTAAAAGGTGGAACAGACACAAGAATTAACATACAAATGAATGGAGCTGGAAACACAGCCCTAATACAGATATGGCATATTTTAAAACTTAACGTATGATAAGGGAAGAATCTAAAGCACTGAGGAAAAGATGAAATATTCAATAAATGGCACTGGAAAAACTGAATATTTGGAAAAGAAAAATCCAGTTAATCCTAACAACTTCTTACCTTACACCGAATAAAATAAATTTTATACAGATTAGAAATCTAAACTTTAAAAATGACATATTTTTTAAGACCTTAAGAAAAAATATGAGTGATTATTTACCTGATGCCCAAATGAGAAAGAGCTCTCTAGGCACGAAAGCCTTTAAAGAAATCAGAAAGGAAAATATTTATGGCTTTTGTCTATGTAAAATTTAAATTACACATCAGATTATAAACAAAATTAATAGGGCAAATGACAAGCTGGGAAACATATTTACAACAAATATGACAGAGAAAAGATTACTACCACTCCCTATTTGAGAAATAGGCAAAGAACTTCAACACACATTTCAAAAAAGAAGGAAAATGGATAATAAACATCAGAAACGGTAGTCAACCTAATTACATTATTAATGCAAACTAAACAATGAGATGTTTTAAATTTTATTGAACTTGTAAAGATTTTGAAAAGGATCATCGGTGGAAGCAAGCGTTCAGTGATACCTGCCCTGCCCTTACCCGTTAGTGGAAGTAAAACTGCTACGACCTTTCCAGAAAGCAATTTGGTAATGTGAACCACGATAATAATACTGCGTATCACTAATGACCTAGCGATTCGCCTCTGGATGCCTATCTGAAGGAACAAAGGAAAAATAAGGTCAAATATCTGAAGACCAGGAGTTTCAGGCAGCACATTTTACTGTGGCCCCAAATGGCAAACATCCTAAATATCCAATGGAAGGGAAATTGTTAGATAAACTTGAGATAAGTATAAATGGAATACTAATTAGCCACTAAAATTTTTACTTCTAAGTAATTTTTAATTTCATGGAAGAATATTCATAATACATAAAGTAAAAATTAGGATACTAATGTTACATGCACTGTATGTTAGGTTAAATCATATTAAATTGCTGAGACTCAACTTTTTGTTTTTACCTTATGAAATAGCAATTTGATGCAATCCCAAACTTGCACATGATATATTTCTGGGTTGTAGAATTATGGGGATGTTTTATTTTCTTCTTTACACTTTTCTATAGTTTTCAAACTGTCTACAATGAATATGTATTAAAAGTAATGTTGTAAAAGTATATGAAGACCATATGAAAAAACACCCCAAATTTAAATCTGTATTAAACCATCGTTCTTCTTTCTCTTTTCTGGATTTTACAATCCTCTGCCGCTTTATTCTCTCCATCTTCATGCCCTTCTTCTTCTTTGTCTGTCCTTCAGTGTATTTGTATGTTCTGTAACTTGCTCTTTGAGGTTAACCCCCAGAATAAAAAGCAGGGCTCTAGGAAGGATCTGACCTGGCTGTCAGTCTCCCTTCCTCCAGGAAGCCTTCCCAGAACAGGCACAAGAGTCATAAGGTTTATAGTGCTCAGAGGTGTTCCTGTGCTTGTCAGTTAATAGAAGCACCACAGAAGGAGAAGGACTACCATTCCTCTTAAGCTGGGACCGAGGTTCCTGCCCCTGCCCCGTGGTGGCTCACAGGTAAGAGGTGCAGGCCCACGGGCTTGGGTGAAGGCAGCCAGCAGCCTCCCTCCACCATCACACTGGTGAGGAGGATCCCGTTCTCTCCAGCCCACCATCTCATTGTGCCCCACAGTCTAGTTAGACTGTTGCTGGAGTCCTCATACACTACAGGATGAGGCTCTTACCTCTTGGTGACACATCCTCTCCCAGTGCTTCTGGACTGTGCCCCTCATGGAGCTCCTGAGCCCCATAGGGGTGACAGAAAGAACACCAGACTTGGGAGGATCTGGGTTCAGCTTATACCAATTTAATAACTTCAGGGAGGCCCCTCATCTTGTCTTCCCTCAACCTCCTCAAGTGGATATTTCAATGCTACCCCAGTAAGGACAAATAAACCCACAGTAAAGCAGTTTGAAAACTGCGAATCCCCATACAAAAGAAAGGTATTGGCTATAATGTCTTGTATTGTAGTCTTTTTTGGAAAGAATTATGGGTTTTATGCCTTTCTGATCTTGAAGCATGCCTGTGCTTTTAGGTTGCAGCTAACGCCCTCCCACTCCAACTACCACCTGGGGGGAGAGGCGGGCCTGCACCGCTCTGATGTCTTGGGTACATCAGACATAAATGTACTATTGTAACTCTGAACTCTCGGCAGGCATTAATCTGCAGGGCACATGTGGGGTTAGATGCTGGTTAATTATATGGCTGTGTTTCCATTCCCATTCAGGAAACACAGGGAGCATGGTTCCCAAAGTGGGGTGAGGGCTATGTTAAAATAACCCAAGGTACTTTCCTGAAGTCCTATGTGTGTGATTGTCTCAGCATACCCACTAGAGCACTCAGATGAACCAATCCTTGGAAGACATTCTTAGTTCTTCCTGAAATGCCAGACCCAGTAAAGTCCTGCCATTTCTGCCAATCTCCTTCTCTTCTGAAAACTGAATGCATCCTTGCAACCCCTGTTATATATAAAAAGAGATGGACTGCCATCCAGCAATGGGGCCAGGACCTCCACCCTCCACATCTTCACCCACCACCCAGAGTGATACCATTTCCTTCTCTCATCGCCTCTCACTACCCTCATCCAGAAAGAACTCCTAAGTATGCCCAGTAGCTTTGCAAACAGCCCATGTCAATGAGGTGAGCAGAGGCAATGACCATCCTCCTCCTCAGAGCACTGGGCTGTGACAAAACAAACCCCATCCTAGAGGGCCCCATCAGGGCTGGAGCCAAGCAAAACCAAACAAAATGTCAAAGCTACAAAGTCCTTATGGAGCTTCAAATGCTTCATTTACAGAAAGAAAAAATGAGACCCAGTGAGGCAAAAGGGCTCAAAGTCACATGATGAGTCTAAAACCCCAATCTCAGCTAAGCATTCTCTGCTCCATACCACATGGCCTCGAGAGTGCCCACTGTCAACGCATGCGTATTAAAATGCAAGGACAGGCAGGCCTATAGATGCACATGTACTAAGATGCAAGGATGGGTCGATGATAGCTTAGAGCTCTGCTCTCTAGTATCTCACACTAGCTATGTGTGTCTATTTAAATTTCAATCAATTAAAACTAAATAAAATTTAAAATTCAGTTCCTCAGTCAAATTAGTCACACTCAACATGGTTAGTAGGTAGTGTATTAGAGAGCACAGACAGGGAACACTTCCAACATCACAACAAGTTCCATACATTGACAGCACTGATTTAGATGGATACATTTCCTACAAATGGTTAAGGTCCCTGAGGGCAGGGTTTGTGTCCAGTGCTCCCTGGGAATGTACTAGGAATGTTCTCACTGCCCTATAACCAGTGACTGAGTGAGTGAAAGAACAGTCCGTGATGTAACCAATAAGGGGCTCAGCAAGCAAGGACCCATGGGACACAGATATGCCACTCAGGGGAGCCACAGAGATGGCCTTCCTTGATCTAAGCACACAGGCCTAGGGAAGAAACAAGTGACTTTGTCTCCTCATCCATTTAAAAAAAAAGTATAAGCATTTATTTTTAAAACCTGATCAAATTTTCCAGTGGGAATCAAAGGTGTCTATTACTGACTGCCGAGCCTCACGTAGGCTGAGCTCTTTGGGAAGCAGCTGTGCCAACAGGCAGAGAAGCCTAGATGAGAAGGGAAATCTTCAAGTTCCCTAATGGGAAAAAAGTCTTCACAAAGCTAGGAGACTTGATGTTTTCCAAAGAAAATTTGAAAACCCACACCTATATTTACTTCGTAATGTTCCTCTTTCAAGCCAACCAAAAGCTGAGTACCTGAGGCTGCTGCACTATAGCAAGGAACCAACCTGCCTGGTGGCTTTGATGCTCGCAGCCCAATACATGGCAGGCAAGGTAAGAAGTCACCCAAAAGACAGGGTGAACATTCCTGTCAAGTAAGAAACCCTTTGAGACTTGTACTTGTTCTGCTCTATTAAAAATGTTGAATAACAGCCTGATTAGGAACATTTCTGCCAATGAAAAATGAGTTTAAAAAATTTCTGGATATAAAGCCTGCAATAAAGTTATCCTTTTTAATATAAAGGATCATTAACATGAGACCAAGCACAGAGAAATTAGTTGGTAATAGAGGCCAGAAAAAGAACAGGATCCCTGGATACTTTCAACACCTGAAAGTTCTAATGATACACGAGACAAGGAAAAGAACTACTCTGATTCCTATTGGCTCAGTTAAGGGTGACTGACATGATTAATGTTTAGAGCTAATAGGATCTGCAATGAACATTCTGTTTCTTTTCTATAGACTATGGGCATATTTCTTTATTTGTTTACATCTTATACTATAAAATAATTCATAATTTCTATTTCAATTTTCAGAAATTTTTCTTATAGCAATAAAATTCTGTCTTGCTTTGAAATGCCCCTATTCAACACCTGGAAGATTCATCAGTGTTCAATTCAAAAAAATGTAACTCAGCGTCACTGTTCCTCAGTTTTTCCATCTGCAAAATGTAAGTAACACCATAAGGCTATGGAGAAAATTAGCTGAGATTTTATGTGTACCTTGTGACTGGTAGATGGCCGGTGTCCAGTAATTGCTAGGCGATGGAGTGAATGAATGAATCAATGAAGTGTCTGAACTGTGATTGATTTGCCACTGGGCTCAGCTGTACAAACCTGGGAGCAGCCAAATAGCAGAAACCATTCATGATTTAAGACACAATCATCCACATGCTGTCAGCTCCTGAAATGGTAGACATAACAACTGGGAGGAAATATGCTGCCTCCAGAAACCATGCCTTGCAAAATCAGACTACTGAAAAGGTGAGAACATTAAAGCTCCCACAGGAAAAAAAAAAAAAAAATCCCTTCAACTAAAATTTTATGATTCTGTGTTTGTGCAAATTGGAAGAGTGGTCAAAATCTATTCATTTCAGCTTTGGGGTTCTAAGATTAAAATCTTTCTACCAAAATCCATGCGCAGATTTGGAAGCATTCACCATCCAACTGGGTCTCAGACATCTACAGAGTAACTGAGTCACAGTTGCGGTATTGTTCCGTGCTAATCACATTGTGACCCGGGAACGAGCACTGGACTAGGAATCTGCAGACCTGAGTTCCCCTGGTGGTTCTTTTCTTGTCTCTTTGCCCCTTTCTGACCTTCATTTTTAACACCAGTAAAATAAACGAGCCAGACAAGATGGTAGCTGAGGTTGCCACTTCCCCCAGCTGTTCCATTCCCTGATTCTGCTTTGCTGTAGAAGAGATAACGGCCTGCAAGAAGTTAGAGAAGGGAACATCCCAGAGAAGTGAGAACCTCAGGGATGAGAATCATGCTGGGGAAATACCATACTTAATGAATTGCAAAATGCATCATTAGTTTGTGTGTCATTAAGACGGAAAAACTGTTGCCAATTAAACTACTACACACCATGAACTATAAGATGCATCTTGATTCAGAGAGGACAACATGGGGTGGGGGGAGTATCTTAGAATCAATAAAACACGGGAACTAGCACTTACTGGGTGCTTGTTACATTCTATATTCTAGGCACTGAGCTAAGTGCTTTGTACATATGATTTCGTTTAACCCTGAAAGAATCCTGTGAAATAAATGCCAGTACATGAATGATCAGCATTTTACAGAGGAGAAACTGAGGTAGAGAAGCTTTACATAATTTGCTTACAGTCATCTAACTAGTAGGGAGAAAAGGTGAGATTTGAAACTACAATTGTTTCACTCCAAACTTCATCTTCTTAACCCTCTAGTCTTTGAAGAAAAGCTGGGGAATTTGATACCAAGTCAAAATGAGTTATCTGATGGTGATCAGACCGAAACACTGCAATGGTCAGAACGCATTAAAGAAATTACGAGGACGAAATACTTGGAACTAGAAGGAACCCTAGGGAGGATGTAATACAAGCACATACTTGATAGACAAAGAAACTGAAGCCCAAAAGGATTATGTGATTTTTCCCAAGGTTACACAGCCAGTTAGTACAAAAGTTAAGATTCTAGAATTTTGCCAAGTAATAAGATCAAGTTTGCAAGTCTTTAGTTTGCAGAACCTGATCATGCCCATCTTTTCAAGTTCAAGGCATTTTCCGTCTCCACTCTATGATTTCTTAGCACTTACTCTGCGTCCACATAGGCAAGTTCCTGGGATGAAGTTCCTTCTGGCCTGAGAGGCGGAGCCATTCTCAGAGCAGTGTGGGCAGGTGGGCACAACCTTTGGGCCTGGGTTCTAATCCTCCTAGCTCTAAGAACCCAACATGCTTAATTCTCTGTGCCTTGTCAACTCATATGTAAAGTCAGGCTAATAACACCAACCTCATAGAGAGAAAATGTATACAAAGTCTCTATGGCACATAGTAAGTAAACCATCAATGGCAGTTATATGGCTATGTCTGTTGCAGTAGTTTAGGGCTTTTACTCTCTCCTCATTTTTCTTGGCCATTGGTTCCTATATGAATAATCTATTAATATTTGGCATTTTCCAATTTGAAGTGCATTCTCTTGGCTGGAAACAGTGGAGGTAGGAGAATAGGGCTGTTCCATCTCCCTTAACAACAGACCATCTTCCTCAGAGAACCAAAATTCTCTTCTATCATGAGTGCTCACAAGCTCACCTCTCGCTGGCTTTAGTACAGTTATCTGCCCTTCCACTAACTTTTTGTGCAAGGTCTTTAAAAATTAGCCTTCTTGAAGAAGTCCCTTTCCTTTGATAATTTAACCTGCTTGTCTTAAAAGTGAAGGCCAACCCCTTCCCAAGGCATGGGCAGCCCTCCAGACTTCACAGCAATTTATGTTTGACCTTCAAGCCACTAGGGGCTGAGTGCCAGTACAGGAAAAGCCCCTTCCTACCATATGAGGGACCTTTGTGTTTCCAGTTACATATGTGCTAGAAGACAATCTGTGATTATTATGTTGCAGGCTGCCAGGAGAAAGTATGGGCCCTCAAGCTGTGAAATGGAAAGTAACAAAGAAGCTGAGTGGCCAAGATGTGGGCTGACTTAATAGTCCTACTTTCCATTTTAAAGACACCTAACTGGGGGAAAGGCATGTGCCCAGCCTCACAGTTAACCATGTCTGTGGAAAGCCCAGCTGGTGAAGCCAGCAGGCATTACCGAGGTACCCCCGGCGCCCTGGTGATAGCAAAGCACAGGCTTTGTAAATCAAGCATCACAAGAACCCAAATTTCAGCTCCTGCCTTCCCAAGCCCTGCTGGGCTGCTGTTTTGTTCTTGCTGCTTTTGTGGGGCCTTGTGGTAGATGTCTGCTACCATTTACTAAAGGTCATTACTTTAGGTGCAGGCCCCCTAAGTGCTTTGCATATCTTATGTTATTTAATTCTCACGACTACCCTAAGGGGTACATACTGTTTCCCACATTTTATGGATGAAAAACTGAGGATTAGAGAAATCAAATGATTTGCCCAAGGTCACAGAGCTAGGAAAGGATAAAGTTAGGATTTGAACTCAGCTCCATCCTATTTCAAAGCCTATGCATGAAGCCTCATACGTATGGCTCTGTCTCATCTAGCTCCCAAGTCACACTGGTTAAGGCACATCCAGAGCTCCAATCTCTGGAGGGTTGGGATCCTAACTATGTATGATGCAACCTCAGACACAGTATTTGAAGTACCTGGCATGAGCTCCCAGCCCCTGAGTTTCTATGGAGTTACAGGACAGCCAGACCAGGGGGTTTCTGCTTCAGTTTCCTGCTGAGCCCTGCAGTTAGCACTGCTAGCATTGTGCTCTGGAACCCCACCTGCCTATATAGGGGCTTGCCCAACCCTTGCCACACCCCTCTCCGGGCAGGGGAAGGAGGGAAGGATTTCTTAGTCCCTGTGTCCCCAGTCACTGCCTGGGGGCCTGCCAGGAATGGAGTGATGGCCCAGTAGTAAGGACCACAGACTCGCCTGACCCTCCCACCACTTATGGACTCTGGTGACACCCCCTTGCAGGATTGCCCAACCCCCCCAATACACACCTCCATTTCAAACAATGACGCTAGCCTAAGGAAAACTTGCTTTGAGGATGCTCTGTTGGATCCCATGCATTTCACTGCTGATTGTTTGCCTCCTCCAGGCCAGCCCGACTGTCCCTCCGCTCTCAGCCAGCCACTCTGCCAGCCCCTTCAAAAGTGCCAGCACCAACTTTGTTTGGAGGTGGGAAGTCAGTTTTCTTCATGTAGGCAAGTGACTAAAACAACCCATAAAAGACTATCTGAAGCATTTCAGACAAGTGCTTACACTGAAATGGAGAGTCCCAGGAAACTCCCTACCCTGTTGACTGTCAATGACATGGTAATTATAAACACAACAGCAAATATTATTACCAGCTTCAAGTGTTGACTTGAAACCAGCTGGTACACTCAGCAAAGCACTCCAGTCCTAGAAAGTTCTGGGAACTCATGTAACAATGTAAGTCCAACTTAGGTGAAATCTTAAGTCTAGCTGTGGGAATGAAGTTGTACTTCTCAACATGCCACACTACCCAGAAAACCCCAGGGGATAAGCACGGAAGTCCTCTCTGGTGGTCTGGACTGACCTTCGTCTATGGTGGTGACTATTTCCATCAACCCATGTGAGTTTGGGGCAGAGACTGACCAGATGCTCACCAAGCCCACTCCCTCTTCTGAAGCACATAACTCTGTTACATTTCCCAGCTTCCCTTGTGGTTAGGAGCAGCCATGTGACTGAGCTTTAGCCAATGGAACATGAGCAGAAGTGTTGTATGTCCTTCCAGGACCAGCCCATGAAATCATCCAACATGTGTGTCCTCCACACACTCTCTCCCGCCTTTGATGGCTGGATGCACAGGTTCCAGCAGAAGACTCCAAGGCTCTAAAGGGACAGCAAAGCCGCTAAATTGAAAAAGGTTGGGTCCTGGGTTGTCACCAGCCAGGAACATCTCTAGTGGACTATGCCATGAGTAAGAAATAAGCTTCTATTATGTTATGCTTGATATTTTCTGGTTATTACAGCCATCAACGTATGATGAGCACTAAGCAGAGAACGCTGCAATTGTTGACATAATTTTCGGTGAAATATCAGTGTGGTAAACTGTGGAGACTCTGAAGAAATTACTTTCTATCTCTATCTCAAAATATTCTGTCAGGTGATAATGTATATTCTATTAATATAAAGGGTAGACCTGGTCTCTCTAAAAGCAATAAGGATATGTCAGTGATCTGGGTGCAAAAACTGCAGGGGAACATAAAGAAAAAGAGAACCATGAAAGAAAAAGAGAACCATGAGCACAGGGAAAGGGAAAACTTGGAAGAACTCAGACACCAGCTACAAGGGCTTTGCCAGGCTCTTCTGCCTAGGAGATGTCATCCACTCCCACACCTCTGACAAACACATGTGAGGGTATCAGGGAAATCTCAGAGAGTGATATGAACTTAAGATGCTATGATTGTTCTGGTTCCTAAACCTAAATCCTTGGCCTTGTCTCCCACCCAGCCTAGCTCCAGCTGCATCTCCAACCATCAGTGGGCATTTCCACCTAGATGGCACCCGAAGTTCAAAACTCTTCTGCTGTCCTCCACTTTGTGTCTCTACCATGTCTGAGAGGGGAATAATCATTTGCTTCATACCTGCCATATGCCAGGCCCATTACAGTATTAAATAATTACCTCACTAAATCCTCTCATATTCTTTTATGAGATAGGTATCATTGGCTGCATCTCACAGATGTGAAAACTGAGTTCACAGAAGTCCAATGATTTGCTCAAGTTCACACAACTGGTAAGCAGGAGCTGTGACAATGATTTTCTTTTGTGTGAAACACCATAGCAGGTTGGAATGTCCCCTTCAACAGTGATCCACACGTGGTGGTGTGCTAGAGCCTGATGATTCTGGCTCCTGAGAGTCAATTGTAATTTCTGGCATTTTCGCCAGCTGATTGTTAAACAGGTTGGTGTTTTGAAATCTGCTATGGTAGGAGTATTTATACAATGGAAATCAGCCCATGTTACAAACACAACTAGGGCTTTTATTCCTCCTAGAAACATTACCAGCACATCACTGACTACACCTTCCTATTTGGACTAGTGTGGCAAGGCAACACTATATCCTGATGGAGTTTTGCTGAAATTTCAGAAGTAGTAAGTAGAAGGAAATAGCCCCTGGATTGCAGACTTTGTAAACAAAAGCTTACAAAAGTAAAGGTGAATGTACAAAGACACAAAGGATCATGAGGATGAAGCACGTCCTTCTTAACAGGGCTTACGCTTCCGACAGTTCTACATGGAGTTCTCCTGGTAGGCTGGTAAGAAATAATTAGGAAGGACAACACTAGTTTTAGATGGGGAGGCAGTTTTAAATTCTGGAACAATGTGAGAACTGCTATGGAAAGAAAGACCTCAGAGATTTAGTTTTAAACTAAGAGATGCGGGAGACAACACGGGTCCCTTGAGGTAAATTCTAAAACGGGGATTATTTTTTTTAAAAGGTGAATGTGTAGTTAGCACATTAATGCAGTGACACAGATAATCCGAAGCAGAAGATAAAATCACATGATGAATTCCAAAGCCAAAGATAAATGACTGGAATTTTTTCTTTGATCAACTGCACAAGATTTACCTTCCTGCATCAAAGTGCATTCTTAATTAGATGAGCGCGCATCAATCCAATATCTGGGAAAAGGAGTCTAGAAGCTTATGGAGTGGTTAGAGGCAGTCAGCCTGCATTCATTTTGTTTCTTTTTAAGTAAACACTCCACATGTGGAGAATAATCCCCATGTGAACAATAAAGAAATTAGTGTTTTAACTTGTGGCCCAGAGCAGTTGTTCCCAAACCTGGCTGATCATCAGATTTGGTTGAGAAGATTTTTAAAAATACAGAATCCATTGTCTACATTTAGATTTAGATTCAGTGAATCCAAGAAATTGTGTGTTTTCCTGAACTGAACTGAAAGACTCATAAAAGCATAAGAGTGAAACAATAATTACGACAATTAAAGGATCCTATGAAGAACCCTAACTAAGGTTGACCAACAGACCCAAGTACAGCCAGAGAACAGGAAAACACTGAGGACAGAAATCTACAGAGGATTCCAGTTTCTGAAGGGGTTACAATTAGATCTAGCAGGACCCTGAGTGTAAAGCAGGAAGACTAACTGCCATTTCTTAGCTATCTTTGGAGGGCAAGTTACTTAATTTCTCTGAGCCTCAGAATCCTCATCTGTAAAATAAAATGGGAGACTCCTAAGTTGTTAGGCTGTTGGAAGATGAGAAGTACCTGTCACAGTTCCTGGCACAAAGGAGGTCATTGTTAGTTATTGCTCTATTGTTATTATTTTTTTCTTTTTCATTCTGCTTTGGGAACATTATCCCAAGCCAAAGCATATAAAGTTGCTTTATATATTGCTTTAATGCAAAGTTGCTACCAGGGTCGCTCCAATCTCTCTTTTCTAGTAGTAGCCTACGGCAGGTTCCAGCAGTCCTCTGAGGACAACAGAAAAGGCTAATCACTGCACCAGTGGTCAGTCGACCCTAAACAAGCCTCCTGCTTCCCTTGGTCTTAATTTCCAGTCCTGCCAAATGGGCACAAATCAAATGGAACCTGTCTTGGCCAGAGCTCTAATGAAGAGCCCAGGAGAACGAGTAAACAAAGAAGGCTGACACTCAGCTCAGGGATAATGAGCCAGCCTGTCACTGTCCCTGGGAGCTTTCCCTCCGTGGTTAGGGAGGATGTTGGCACCCCCAAACTGCTGAGCTGAGCTTCAGCTAATTGGAGGCTTGATGACAGATGACACCAGGTTTCTGGGAAACAAAATGATGTCTCCGGCCCCAGAGTTCGGCAGTGACAAGGAGGGACGATGGGAAACCCTCCCAGAACAATGCACCCCAGGTTCCTGGGGGCAGCACATAAAACATTAATGGAACTCAAGCCACTACCAGAACTGTCAGGGAGTGAAGGAAATGAGCAAAGCTGGGAGTGGAGAGTGCTGCTGGCCCAGCCTGCCAGCTGGCAGGACACTGGAAGTGAGATGCGGCCAGCCAGAAGGCCAGCAGGACAGCCGCCGAGGACCACAGCAGCACTGAGAGCTCCAGAGACTCCAGAAGATTCCCAGGAATTAAGGCAACAGAAATTTGTTCTCTACCAGAGAGGAAAAGAGGTATGTCTTGAAGAAAAGGGGATGCAGCAAAAATATGGGGGAAGGGCCCCAGTGTATCTGTTACTAAAAAACCCGCAGGAGAGACAAAGGAATGCCACAAGTGGAGGAGGCAGACTTGTGCAGAGGGAGGGGGAAGGGCCTGTGAAACATCCCCAAAGGAGGTAGAGGAGAGACCAGGAGGAGGAGGAGGGAGGATTCAAGGAAATTATGTTGCTCAACCTCCCATTAAAGGATTATGGTGGAGTGGCTGCCACTCCTCCACGTAGAGAGGGAACTTTCCAGATCTTCATACTAATGTTTTTTCTAACTTAAAATTTGTAAATCATTTCCATGTAGATGAAACACGCCAAACACATGAAATTTTACACTTCCAACTTGAGCTAGCTCTGAAGCCGCTGTGTTTTCCCCTGCAAGTGAAGGGGGGTAGGAGCTGGGGAAGCGGGGTAGGACTGATTAGATGTGACAAGTAATGCTTCCCACTCCGCCCCAACACCTGGCCTGGCCGGGCCCCACCAAAGGCTCCAGCTGGCCCAGCCTGCTGACTGCATGAGCCTCCTTTCCAGCAGCTGCTGGTCACAGCGCCAAGGACCAAGCCTAACTAGACATAAGGATGTGGCCCAAGTAAAAGCCACTTCTCCCCCAAGACGGGAGCCACATCATTACAGCAACTTCCTTGGTCGCATTCATAGATTTGATTTATACCAAATTTATTTACACGCCCTTAAAAGTTGAACATTCTCAAAAAGCAAACACTCCCAAGTCTATCACTTATTTATGTTCTGTGTCCTCCATCAGGTTGGGAGCACCCAGGGGCAGGTCTATGTATCTCCCTCCCCATGAGGAACTTTGTGAGAGTGGAGATCACACACCATTAACCCATACAGACCCCAGCAGAGCCTCCATACACCTCGATTTTATAAATGTTTTTTGATATGGACAGCATTTTAAATCCCTGTTTTTCCAAAGGATTCCTCTTCAGGAAGGAAAAAATTTTGAAAACTACTGATCTGTTCTTTGTTTTCAAAAGTAAAACACACACTAGGCTCCAGTCCTCCAGGGGAAGTGCCAAGACACTGGAGTGACCAGGAGCTCAGCCAGATGCAGTCAAGGAAGGCCATTGTTCTTCTTGCTAGAAAGGGATGGCCTGCCCCATGCAGTGTGTCTACCACCCTCTGAGTCCGCTTCACCTGGGACTTCCCAGACCTCAGAATTCTGCATTATTTGGGATTATGTTTGGCTGAGATTCACAGAAAGCTCTACCATAGTGGCTTAAACAAGTGAGATGCTTATTTGTCTTAAGCAAAAAGAAGTCTGGAGCTGGCATTCCAAGGCTGCCTTAATGGTGGCTGTCTTCTTAATCTACCATCCTTGCATGCGGCCTTTGTCTCTTGGTCACAAGATGGCTGTAGCACCTCCTGGCATCATATCCTCATTCCAGGAAGGAAGAAGGGTGAAGAGCAAACAGCTTTTTCTTTGGATGGCTTTTTCTTTATTTAGGAAGAGAAGACCTTCCCATTGACTTGTGCCTGTATATCAATAGTCAGAATTCTGTCACACGGTCTTTCTTCCCTAGTGGCAAGGGAAGCTGGGAATTTCACCATCCACTCTTTATAAAAAAGGAAGGAAAGATACATGTTTGGAATAGATATTAAGCACACCAACCAGTAGTATCTATGCTAGACACAAAGATTCACAAATCAAAAGACCCTTCCACTCTCTCAAGAGGGATAGTGTGGGGTGGCTCTTGACCCTCTGCTCTCTCAATGTGAAGCACTATGAAAAAATACATCCCAGACTCAGAAGAGCCTCTCAGGCTCCCAGATGTATGCCCTCTCTTTAACATGCTGAGTCATGTTTTCATGCATTCTCTCATGTGTTGCTCACCACAATTCTCTAGGGCAGGTGCTATGGACTGAATGCTTGTGTCCCCCAAAATTCATATATTGAAATTTTAAGCCCAAATGTGATGGTATTTGAAGGTGAGGTCTTTGGGAAGTAATTAGGCCATGAGAGCAAAGCCCTAATGAATGGGATTGGTGTCCTTATAAAAGAGATCCCAGAGAGCTCGCTTGCCCCTTCTGCCATGTCGCGTAGAAGGTGTCATTCATGGACCTGCAGGCACCTTCATCTTGGACTTCCCAGCCTCCAGAACTGTGAGAGATAAATGTTTGTTGTTTATAAGCTGCCCAGTGTGTGGTATTTTGTTACAGCAGCCCAAGCAAACTAGGACGGCAGGGATAACGCATTCCAGTGTTACAGATGAGAGGGAGAGGATCAGAGAGAAGTGACTTGACAAACATCCCACGGTTCGTAAGTGGTGGGATCAGGCTCTGAACCCAGTTTTCTAGTCTTGACCCAGTGCCTTTTTCATTGCATCACTCGTGGTTCTTATCACACTGCATACCTGACTGTGGCTGCTGCTTCTTCCTGTTTACAATGCTTGTTTCCTACTTCAAAATTTAGACACGTGCAGAAGGGGAGCATGAGTCATGGGGAATCTGGCAACTACCATTAAAGGGTGAAAAACACCAGGAACCTCTTTCTCTTGTCAACAGAACATTCCTCTGGTAGCGTGCTCTCCCAAAGCTCACCCGTAAGAGATACTAAAAAACCAAATCCAAGAATAGAAGATGCCTTCTGGGGGTCATCTCTTCCATCCACCTCTCTCTATCCACTCCAAACAGCCAAGACAGAACTTGATGTTCCCTGGAGCACCTACAGTTACCCCGGATGTGTGTTGCTGTGTAGGCTCATACTGCTTGGGCTCATACTGCATGGGAACTGCCTGGCCACTGTTCTGACTTCTGCACAGGACCTTTTCCTCCTTAAGAAAAAACAATTGTGTCCAATTCAGTATTATTTTCCTAGCATTTGGCTTGATGCCTGGAACATGGTAAGTTCTTAAAAATTATTTGAATAAATTAATGAAAAATATCAATCCTTCTTATTACAGTGGCAAACATTTATTTTTGCCCTCTCCAGAGTGTGAAAAGAAAACAGCTGGTCACTCCTATGGGTGGCCAATTAGGACTTCATAGATCACAGGGAGGGTAGAATTTGGGCCATTCAGTATGAATCCAGAAACTCCTTTGGATGCAAAAGTCCAAGGAGCCAAAGTTCTAGGGCATCAGGGGTGATTTTCTGCATTTTTGGGTTGGAGTTGGGTGAGTGAGAAGGTGAGGAGAATGGTCTCTGGACCTCTGGCAGGCAGGACTCTTGGTGCAAAGAAAGCAGAAGAAAGGGAAATGGGAAGAAGCCCAGCCTGGGAGCAGCAAGAGCAAATGCCAGGCATGCACTGTGGTATTGACATTGCACCCCGGGCCCCCAACTCAGGAAATCAATGCAGCAATGACACAGGTGGCCTGGCCTTGGCTTCAAAGTCTCCCTTTCTCTGGCCACTTAGGCCTTTCCTTGGATTCCTTAGGTCTGCCCCATGCCTTATCTTGACCCTTGGCACCTGTCTCAGCCTTACTCCTGACTATCTCCTAGCACTGACCCGTCACACAATCCTGACCTCTGGCTTCCTGGTACTTCCTGAGTCTAGCTGAGGCTCCATGATCCATTCCCAGGCCCTGCCTTGGATCCCTCAGTCCTGCCCACTGCAGCCCACAGCCACTGTTAATGAAGGAATAGGATGCAAGAGCCAAAGGAGCTTCTAGAGCAGCAGTTCCTAAGCTCTCTGGAGTAACTGACCCCTCTGAGAATCTCATGAAAGCCACAGACTTTTGTCCTAGTAAATTGCACATGTACATACATCCACAAAATTTCCATGCAGTTATAGAGCTGGATAGACTTCCAGAGAAGCCCGCTCAGAGAATAAGAACTCCTGGTCCAGAGGATGTCATGAACTTTTGTTTTAGAGCTACTGCCCTCCTGAGAGAAGCCCGTGGTGGCTCAGCCAGGCAACTCCCAGCTTGTCCTCCCCATAGGGAAGCAGTTAGAATAGTGAGAACACAAACTGTCTCCTTGGTCCTTCCCACCTCAGAAGCCTTTAATAAAAAAACACTGAGTACTTGCTGCACGGCGACTTGTGGAAAGCTGAAGGACTTGACACACATTTTCTGGAAATCTAATCTTCACAATAAACTTAAATTAATATTATCTCCATTTCAGATGAGGAAATCAGACTTAAAGAAGTTAAGGAACTTGACTGTGGTTGTACAAATAGTAAGTCACAGAGTGTAGACTCAAACCCAGGCTTGTCCAAGGTCTATGCCTTCTCTTCTTAGCACCACACTCCAGAGACTTTCTGAGGTCAGGTGAGCTCTAGGAGTAAGCAAAGGAAAGCTCCCCTTGCCATCCAAAATCCACCCATCCAGCACAATACCTTTAATTCCACAATCAGAAATGTAGCTAAAAAGAGAAGCAATACCCCATTGTTACGTGTCTGTTTCTCGGGTGTGAATAGATGTAGTAATGTTTTTTAAAAATCCCAAAGTGCCTGCAGAGCTGAATCTGGGTGCAGAGAATGAATCCATGGAACCACCACCTGAGTCAGTAAGTGTGAACCAGAAGAGAACTGTAGGCACACTCTGGTAGGAAACATCAGTGAGCACTGAAGGTGGGGTGGGGAGAAAAGAACATGCAGGGGAGCATGTTTGAAGATGTAATGAGAAAAATTAGCTGGCAGATAGACAGAACATTCCTGAATAAACTGCATAGCAAGAAAAATAGATAAGAAGGCTCTTGATAAATTCCTTCCTATGCACAGCAGTGCAGGGGCTGGGGTCAGGGCAGAGGATAAGCCCTGCCTGTCAGGTCCCTGCAGAAGGGCTGGAGCAAGGGGTGGGTCTTTGGAAATGGCATTAGAATGGTCTAGCTTCACAAGACAACCATGAGAGATTCTCAGGCTGGGCTGGAGGGTGAGCCAGGCAGAGAACGCGTGGCAAAGTTCTAACCCACAACTGGAAGAGTGCTGTCGCTGGAAGGGTCAGGGCTGGGACAAAGGCAAGGTATGGTTTGGCAGAGTCTGGAATCCAGGAGACAAGATCAAATGAAAGCAGGTTAGGATCAACGAAGAGGAAGGAGAAGGCTGTGTTCTGGATGTTTGTTTACAACCAGCATGCGGGGCTCACTTTCAGAGGCCAGAGGCAAGGGCTTGCTTAGCAGGAGGGCTGGTCTTGATGTAGCACACCTGGGGGAGCTCGGCATCTTTCCCCTGCATCATGGATGTTCAGGAAACCAAATAAAAAATGATAATGTAGAATACAGAGAAAAAGCTTAAGATGTTATAAGTATGCAGGATACTATGTTCTTCAAAGATAGTAGAATTATATAAGGCAGGTCTAGTCAAGGAAATCATTACGAATGTATGCGAAGAGTAAACCACACAGGTTTATCATCTTTTTAAATTAAAAAAAAATCTTAAATGTCCAACACTAAGAAAGTAGTTAAATAAATGATGGTAGCATAGTGTATCTGTTAGGTATGTGGGGTCTGAAATGAGAACACTTAGGTTAAATCCCAGCTCTACCACTCAATAATTGTGTGACCTTTAGAAATTACTGAAATTCCTTAAGCCTCCATTTCCCCTTCTGTAAATGGGCATAATGATAGCACCTGTCTCCTAGTATTATTACTTAGTAGAGGGCTTAATATATTCCTAGATAACCATAGAGCAAGAAATCATTTAATAAACATTAGTTAGCAGTATTGTCATTATCAAGATGCATCCATAAGATAGAATACTATTGAGCCATTAAAAATAATTTCTAGAAATGTAATAATATTGAAAGATGTTTACAATGTGTTTAGGTTTTAAAAGGATTATAAAGTATGTACGCTTCATTTTTATTATACATTTATACTTACACATATTTTATATGTGTATGTATTTAGGTGATTAAAAACCTGAGATGAAGATTTAGAAATAAATAGACAAGGAGAATAAGAAATTACTTTTGCCCTCAGAAATGAAGAAAAGAAAAATCAACTTCAATACGGCCAAAAAAAGCTCTAAGGGGAATGTGCTCCTGAGGAATTTCTTTGATGTGAGCTTATAAAAAATCCCTGGCTGTCACTGCCGCCCCCTCCTCCGCCTGTCCTCCTTCTCACTCGTCTTCTGTCCGTGAACCAGGATCTGAGCCTCTCCAGTCTAGGAAACAGCAGCAGCAGTCTCCATTATTACCAGTATTGTCAGTAATAACAGCAGCAAGACCTCTCATGGGAAGAGCACCTCATTTTTTTTAGAGCACTCACCTACCTACCCAACTGTTCTTTAAAAAAACCTCTACCTGAGCGATGAACTTGAGAAGGACCCTACCTGCAGCTTGTCTCAGTCTGAGCTGGACAATCTCAAGAGGCTAGGAATTAAATGATAAATCAGGGTGTTTTCTTTGGCCACGCTACTTGGGAGGGGACCACATATGTTGTGTAGACATCACTGAGGGGCAATTCTAGAGGTTCTCGGTTAAGATGAGTGGAGTCATGGAAAACACCCTAACCCTTTCCCATTTATTGCCATTATTCAGCGTGGATAGTTGGGGAAAGAGTTCCAAGATTTGAGGACAAAATTTGTGATGAAAGGTCCCTGGTTCCCTCCCTTTCCCTCTGTGAAGCTCTTCCTTCTCCCAAGGCAAAGGAACACTTTTGACAAGAACCAAAACAATTACAGAAGTGCACGAGAGTGCAGGTGAGTTGGATGCAAGTGTCTGAAATGAGATTTCTGGCAGGTAGGCAGGCCTTTGCAGGCGTCAGTAGCTGTCCTTTTGTGCAGAAGCACGGACAAAGCACCCCATGCTCAGCTGCTAAACTCCGCTCCTCATTGTCATCCAAACAATGGAGTCAAGAGGTAGATGAGAGTGGAAGCAAAAACCAGCTCTTGCAGAGCCGATTCTGGGCCCAGGAATACTGTATCCAGGGGCAACGATTCAGTGAGGCTCTGTATTTTAAGACCTTCCCCTTTTAGGGCAGATTGGACAAGATGGGAGACTCTATGTGGTACTTGGGTGGGGCGGGGGGGGAGATTCCTTCCATCCTTCTACCCTGCCCACACAGGGGAGCCTCAGGAGGAGGTGCCATAAATATTGACTTGGTTTATTATGGCCCTTAGAAAGCCAGGGCCAGATTATCTTAAGCGAAGTAACTCTGAAACGGAAAACCAAATACCACATGGTCTCACTTTTAAGTGAGAGCTAAGCTGGAGGTACAAATGGTCATACAGAGTGATAAAAAGGACACCGGAGACTTAGAAGGGGGAAGATGGGGGGAGTGAGGGATGAAAAATTACCTATTGGGTACGATGTACACTTTGGGAATGATAGGTACACTAAAAGCCCAGACTTCAGCACTATACAATATAACCATGTAACAAAAACCACATGTACCCACTAAATCTATTAAAACTAAAAAAATAAAGTCAGGTCCAGCTACCCAGGACTCCCTTCCCACCACTGACAAAGTACTTCTACATGCTCCAACCTTTGATCCTTCCAACACGGAAGTTCAACAGCCTATCAGTTTAGAGCAGGGAGCACCCCAAGAGGCAGGTTGCATAGGAGGTCTCGAGTAAGGCAAGCTCATCTGCAGGAGGAACGAGGCCCCGTGAGGTCTGGCAAGCCCTCACCAGCTTAGCTAAGCCCCAGGGTAGAAGTGTGTGAATGTGTGGCTACAGTAAAAGTGACTTCGTACCTTCTGAGTGGGGGCATGTGGTTTATTCCTAAGTCTTAACCTCTTTATTAATTCTTTTCCCACAGTCTCTGCTAGAATTAATAAGCCAACTTTGCAAACAGATTCCAAAAGCATCTGAGGCCGCAGACATTTGTACCAGACTGCAATATTCACAACAACTACGTACACATGTTCTTACACTTGTCACTCCCCCAACCCCACACCCACACCTTCTCTTCCTAAAATTCAGATCTATCATCTCAGGGTCCTCAAACATGTGTCTTTAGTGAACATACTTCATTCCCCCTTGGCATGTAACCCTTTTCCCATGGAGCAGCAGATAAGGGCCCACCAGGAAAGGGAGCAGGGCCAGGCTGAAATCTGAGAAGCCACACTGACCCAC
>RJWJ010016501.1:0-34348 GCA_004363605.1 Indri indri
TAAATGCTCTATTATTTAGGGATAAATGCTGTGCTGTCTGCAACTTAATTTCTTATGAGTCATTGAGTGTGTGTGTATAAAGCAGATCATCATTTGCCAACCAATTTTAAATCCAGGGATTTATGCTGGTTTCATTGTATTATTTTTTCAAATATTCTGTGTATTTGAATTTTTTTAGTAAAGAAAGTTGAAAAGTCTATTAGTTGTCATGGAGAAAAATTATGTATATTAGGGTTAAATAGAAGGAGAATTCTGATTGCCCATGTTTAACATCATGGAGGGTCTTAAAGTATGGAGAAAGGAAGTAAATAAAGTTTAGTGTTAAAATGGGGAATAGAATACTACTCAAGGAAGTAATATTATCAAAGGAAGGATGTATTTTTAAAGCTAGAATAAGGAAAATCTGAATGTGTGTTTTATGTTTTTCAGGATAGAATCCCCTAGGTCAGACAGTTGGAAGTATAATGGGAAGGAAGATAATTTTCAAGAGTAAGTTTCAGAATGTTCTGAGAAAGTTGGTGTGATCAGTGGTAGCATGAGAAGAGGCCGGTCACATCTTAGAAGATGAAGTAAATTGAATCAGTTCATTAGTTAACTAAATATTCATTATTTAATTAACCTATCTTTTGAGCATTTTCTCTATCAGTACTGTGCTGGAAGATGAGGATTCAGTGATAAATAAAACTGATAAAAATCCTTACTACAGAGAGTTTGCCATCTTAGGATGACTTTAGCCTTCTCGAATAAGTGTAAGTGAAGTTGTAGGTGAAGATCTACTGGTATGAGGATAGGAGCTTCGGGAATGTAGTGGGGTATAAGCACAAGGTATAAGAAAAGATTCTGGAACTGTAATGAGGAACTTGGCAAAATTAACATTTGTTGTCACTTTAGTCAACACAATTGCATCAGCTTCTCTAGCAACATTTAGCCTGTAATCTGAGTGAGTCAAGGAAAAAACTGAGGTTTACTTGGTTAGGAGATTAACAAGGCACACACGTTGTGAAAAAAAGAGGTGAGCTTTCTAGAAGTAGTGAATATGTTGAATAAAAAGACATAAATAAATCTGGGCTCGGATCGGGGACAAGGGCAACTCCACGAGATGAATAGAATACAAACTGGGTAAGATTTGAGAGCCTGAAGGTCAGGATGAAAACTAAATAGCAGGCTCACAATTTTTAATAGAATGAGAAAGGTGCAAGGATGGATAGTTTTGGTCAGAAGGAATATTATATTTCCAGACTTTGAAAGTGGAGCATACTGAAATGATGAATCAATTTTAGAGTATGGTAAGGCATGCAGTTAAGTAAGGAAGATGCTGCTGATGTTGAGAAGTTAAGGATTGTGAAGCGAGGCTGAGTGTTAAAGGTGTAATTTAGAAAAGGAGATTTTAAAAATCTGTAATTGGATGACAGAGGAAAACCTAGAAAGGAAAATAGTATACACTCTGAAAGTATCGATGACATTTCTGGAGGTTTACAATTAACTAATACCAAAAGATTTTTTTTCTATTTAAATTTGTGACTTCTGGGAATTTAATCCTTTGTCTGGACCATTGTGAAATGAGCTATAGGTATATGATATATGTATTTATCTTTCTTGAATTTGAGGAGAATTTTCAGGTAGTGCAGGAATAAATTTTGCAGTGGATGCAGTAATGCAACCCTTTGTAAGGAATTTACAGATCAGAACCAAGGAGGCCAATACAGGATACTTCATTTAGATACTTTCCAAATATAACAGTAAATGATTCAGACTAAGAAGGCGGCTATAGAGCAGGAGTCCCCAACCTTTTTGGCACCAGGGACTGGTTTCATGGAAGACAATTTTTCCACAGACAAGGGCAGGGGGAATGGTTTAGGGATGATTCAAGTGCATTACATTTATTGTGCAGCCGAATATCTCTGCTAATGATAATCTGTATTCACAGCTGCTCCCCAGCGCTAGCATCACCACCTCAGCTCCACCTCAGATCATCGCATTAGATTCTTGTAAGAAGCATGTGGCTCAGATCCCTCGCATGCCGCAGTTTACGGTAGGGTTCACGCTCCTATGGGAATCTAATGTGGTTGCTGGTCTGACAGGAGGCCTAGCTCAGGCGGTGATGCGAGCAACGGGGGGCCACTGCATATTCAGATGAAGCTTCGCTTGCTAGCCTCCTGCTGTGCAGGGTTCCAAATAGGCTATGTACCACTATGCCAGTTTGTGACGTGGGGGTCGGGGACCGCAGCTGTAAGAGTATTTGTTAATACATTTTGTACTTCAATTAAAGCTTTTTATTTTTTTTAAATCAGAAGTCCAGATAGCAGGCAGATTGACAGTATATCTGGCTACTGTGAGTTCTATTGCTGCTGCTCCTGCGATCTCATTCCACTTATGGATCAGCCCTTCCAGACCAGACTGACTGACGAGTGTTTGGTCAGATTGTGCTTCATCTTTGTAACACACTGTAAGAATGTATTATTATGCTGGGTAATCCTATCTAGGAGAAAATGAAGGATCAGACAGGTGACTTGTTAAATGTATCATTGCTATTCAATGGCTGAGTAAAGTTGTGAACCCAGCACTTTTTGGCTCCACAACTTGAATGTGGACCGTTGTGCCTTGTTTAAAAGATGGAGAAAAAGAAATACTTTGATTTTTACATCAATAGGTCAGTGACATTTGTCCAGTATAATAAACATACTCACATAATTAAAGCCCTCACAATAGCTTTTTCTATATAGAAGATTGCTGATTTAGAACTGTGCTGCAATAGGTTCTGATTCCAGTCCCTCCCTGACTCCCTAGCCCTCTGTGGGGACAATGGGTGTGATTTTGAACACTTGTTTATTCAGCCAATATTTGTTGAAAATCTGTTATATCTAGGTCAATGTTAGGAGAGTAAAGCACAGTTTAATCGTTAAACAAAGGACACTGAACCTACCCTCACGAACTGACAAACTACTTGGGGAAGGAAGTGGTGCATGGGAAAAGTGACAATGCATAAAGTTATGAGCATTAAGAAAAATGTAGGTGATTATTTATAGTTTTTTAGATTATTAAGACGTTTGAACAATTTGGAATGCAGTGCCTTTCTCTCCTCTTCAGTGACTTGGTGCGTTCCTCAGGTTGGGGGAGTTGACAGGACTTTTCTTTACACTGTATTCCAAAGTCAAGAATAAATAACAGCAGATCGAGGAGATGTGTAGAAGGAAAAGTAAAGGAGACCAAGCACGAGGAATAACAGCAACAAAAAAAATTTAGTGCAAGCAATCTGGAAAGAAAATCGAGAGATGAAAAGAACTCATGAAATGTTGAGGAAAATAAGAGAATGTCAGAATAAAGAGATACAACAAGTATGTATGTGTTTTCAACTTCACATTTATACCCATTTAATGCTTTGATAAATAGTCTGTTGCTTGGGAAGATGAATTTTGTTCTGGAATATATCGAGATTACTTCAAAATTTCCAATAAAAAAACTTATTAGAAACTCTGAGGTTCTATAAAAATATAAAATAAGTTCAGAAATATCTATGCATTTAGATTTTTTTAAATGGCTAACAATAGAGTTTTATAAATAATTAATTAGATTTGTGAAGCAATAGTATAAAAACATTTTCTCTTTTACTTCTGAACCCACTCCATTACATTTGCAATCTTTTTATTTCAGTATTGCTAGATCTTCCCTATTCTAGTCCTCCCCCCGACATTGGCACAACTCAATTGGGGGGAAAGAAAAAAAAAGAACAAGGGAAGCTTGGAAGAGGGAAGAGGGAAACAGAGCAATAGAGGGGTGGAGGTCAGCAGTAGCCATGGCAAAATATTCTCTAGATCAGCACTGTCAAATAGAATTATTATGCAAGTCATGAAAGTAGGCCACATGGTAATTTAAAATTTTCTGGAAGACACATTAAATAAAGGAAACAAGTGAAATTAATTGTCATAATATATTTTATATAACCCAGTATATCAAAAACTATTTCAATGTGTAATCAATATAAAATTGCTATAAAATATGCTTATTTTGTACTACTTCTTTGAAATCTATTTACTATTATATACTTATAGCGCAGAACTAGCCTGTTTCAAGTGTTCATATGCTAGCGGCTATCACATAGGATAGTGCAGATCTAGAGGGTTCAGAGAAGCCTCAAGGCTATGTCATGTTTCTAAACTCTTTTTGGCATCTTATTCTTTATCAGAGATTAGCCAAGATAGATTTTTAAAACACTCTCCGATTGTTTCAATTTTAGCTTTCACTTTTTATTAAGAACCCAAATTGAAATCCATTGAAGTTCATTTTTTTTTTGTCAAAATGTGGTCCTAAAATATGGTCAGTTGACTAAGAAATATTAAATTTATCTTGATACTTATTGTTCCTTAGGAGCAGGATAGCCACTTTTACTGAATTTGCTTTTCTAGTCTACTCATTTGTTATTTGGCCCTGTAGATGAAGAAATAATGCAATGGTCAGAAATGGATAACGTTTTCATAGACTAGGCTTTTATATTAGGGATATTTGTCTGGCACCTAATTTTTGGTGAGAACTATCCATGGTCCTGCAGAGTCAATACACTATTTTAATAACAGAATGATATACTTGATATGTAAATTTGCTTATAGACTTAGTCGTTGACTACCAACTTAGTTTCAGAAGCTATCTGAAAATTAAATAGCAAATTCTGTATGTAATAATTGATTTTCTGCATGTTCAAAATCCATAAATGTAGAAAACAAAGGGCATTGCATAATATGAAACTCTCTAAGCTGCTCAGCCTCATTTTTCTTCCCACAGCCTTCTATTCCAATCAGACTATTTTCTGAGTCTCGCTCACATGTGGTTTCCAAAGTGACATTAAAGACACCTTTACCCATTACTAGGTCCTACCTCTTACACACAGAAGTTAGTCCCACGACACTTTTAACATTCCACTTTTCATATCCTACTACATTGTAGCTTGATTACGATAAGTTTATCTTAATGATGTCTTCTGGTACCTAGATTGTCTGACACAAATACATCTTTTTAATTAATTAATTAGTGAATTAATCCCTGATCGGTGGCTTACTGCACTTGGACTTTTCTAGATATTTTCAGTATGTCTCTAAACTCTCTTTCATAGCATGTAGGTGGCAACTGAATTCAAAGAGATTTTTAAAGATCTCTCACCACCATTTGTGACGGTTGTCTCTAAAGATGTAAAAAGGAAAACATAATTTCTCCAGCAGGAAGGAAGACAGATGTAAGTGCTAAGATAGTATATGTACTTTACTTAGGTGATAATTTGTCTTAACAGAGTTACCTTACTTTTGTAGAAGGCTTTATAATTCAAAAAGTAGATTCATACACATTTTAATTTTATTCCCACTGCTTCATTTTTGAATGTTGAAATTTAATTTCAGAGGTAAGGCGACTCACTCAGTCTGCTCACCTCGTAAATATCATAAAAAGAACTCTACTTATTTCTGCCAATTGCACTGGGAGGTAACAGTCTGCTCTATGAGTTCTTTACATTTTAATTTTAGTCATTTATTTGGAATAGTTTGAAAGTCCTAATGTTTATTATAATTTCTGGGTGCTGCTTGTATTTATGATAAAAATTCAAGATATTAGATATTCTTAGGATTCAGTTTGAAACAAAGTAAAGTTTTCTACTTTTATTCACTCAAGCTTCAATAACACTGTTATTGTAGGATATCATGAGATTTTAATGGCTATCATGAGCAGTTAAACTGTTACCATTTACAGGTGCTTAATTATATTCATAAGAATTTTCACAATATAGTACCCTAAACAAAATAAATACATTGGATGCTGAGAGCGATACAGGGTAGCAGTAATGATCTCTGTAGACTCCAGATTCGAAACTTTGTATAGCATTCATTAAACAAACCATATTTCAGACATTGGTTGACTTTGTAAGAAAGTTTTACAAGTGCAAATAAAAAAATAATTTTATGTAGAAGTTACTACTTTTATCTGATTTAGGAAATTTTATATAAACCTCCATTAATAGTGTTCTAAGACTAAATAAGTTTGAAAATCACTCCTTTCATGTAGTTTTAGCTAAGACTTTTAACTATTTGCAAATAAAGGAGTATCTTAAAATACTTTTAATGGTTAAATAAACCACAACCATTTATATTTGTCACTTGAAAAATGTAAAATTACTTTTCTATTTAAGTGAATTAAGGGTAGAACAAAATAGAATTAATATTTTATTTAAAAGATGATCTTGGTGATGTATTTTGACAGTTTCTTGGGCTATTTTGTGAGCAGTTTATGTATAAAATTAAAAGACTTGAAAATTCATTCTTAGTTTCAGTGAAGGGAATGTGATAACAATTCAGTTTTTAAGGTTGAACAATCGCTGGTTTATGGCATTTCCTCATTTGCCAGTTCCCAAACTGTAAGTATATTGCTTACTTTAATTTATGAAATATATTATCTTCACATTATTTCATCAATCAGTTCATTTATCCAATTAATATTCCTTGAAAACTCACTTTTTCACCATTCTGTATGTATGAGGCATCACGTAATGTATGAAGATGCAGCTTACAGTGCAGAAGGGGCTGGTGGTGATAAATTCCATAAGAAGTGAAAATAAAGTTCATGGTTAAAATAGAATGTTCTTTTCTATTAAATCAGAGAATTAATTTTCCTATGTACTTTCAACTGCAAAATGTAACCCATCATGAAATGAATAAAATCAAAGCAGCTATCTAAGACTATGTAGAGTAACATTAATGGAAAGAAATGCCTCAAATTTATAGAATATTAAATAATTTGTGTAGTCTTTGAGGTTACAGTGATTTAGTATCTTTGATTAAAATTTGTGAATCACTAATAATTTGATGGGGAAATACAAGCATTGAATTTTGATCTATTATATATCATTATTTGGTGTTTTAGAGCTAAGCATATGTCAGTATTCTCTATGCAGATCTTTCAAGGTAGGTCTGTGTGTGCGAGGGGAATATGCTCTTGTGAGTGTGAGTGGGAGTCTGAGTGTGAGAGTGGGTGTTGGGGGAATCACTGGCTTATGAACAGCTTAGTAAATGGTTTTAGGTATTTAGTTACCATATAGCATCAAATTAGAGGAGTTCTCATTCTTTTTTGCATGTCTATTTGATACTACGTCTGTTTGTCCCTAACAGATGCGTGAGACATATTAAATTTAAATAAATTTTTTTATGAGATAGATTTTCTGTTTTTGACACACACAGAAGGGGTTGGGATTTTAAAAATTATACAGTATTACATTGTAATAATGTACTTTGCCATGCCCCATTTTGAATAATTCAGTTGGCTCTTTTTTTTCTTTATTGCTATTTTAAATAATGTGTATTCTCTTACTAACATTTTTTTCTGTGCTTATCTTATTCTGGTATTGTAGCATCATATATGCTTTTAATTTATATGAATTCATACACTTTGGTTATATTTTTGGTAAAACCACAAGCCTTTCACTTCAACCAAGTTTAACCAAAGAATTTGTCTCTTATACAACACTGGCAGAAAAAGTGCCTGGGTTGGACTTACTGAGAGATGATATAAAACATATAAAATCATGTATGAGTATTGTGTGATTGATTAAAGATATTTTCAGAAGCATTTTTTACATACTTTTCGTGATGGCTTTAGAATATAACCGTGAGGAATTAAGCTATGCGATTGCATTTTGCAGAATCTTTTGTTTATGCTATAGGTGTGACATTTGGGGCATTTAATTTAAAAACTTGCCAAATATCTTTTTTATTTAAGTTTAAAATGTTATAATTATTTCTTAATATTTTCACCACATATATGTGTATTAGCTTTTGAGTGCAAATAATAGCTTTTTAAAATAATATTCATAGGTGAAAATTGCTTGAAAAATGTAACATAAAAACAGTGTTACATGGGAACATGGTGGAGACATCAGTACCTTGTGTAGTCATCAATTAATTATTTCCAGCCACACAACAAAAGAATAGTAGTTAATTAGAAAAAGAAATAAATGGAAATAAGAAGTACACTTAGAACATTTATCCACTCAGATGAGTTGCGTTTCTTACCTACCATAAGGAGAGTGCCTGGTGCTATGAAGCTTCTCTATAGAAAAGCAGCTGTACATGCAGATCCTCCTTTTGAGTCCTGAGTAGTCACCAGGATGACTAGAGTTTGCTAAGAAGAATCATTTGGTGTCCTATTTTTTGGTTTTTTTTTTTTTTTTTTTTTTTTTTTTTTGGTTTTGTCAGTTGGATGAATAACTGTAGAATTCTGGAAAGTACAAGTAAAAAATGGTAAATTTTCGTAGCAGATTATGCTAAACTAATCTTAATGGAATTTTTCAAGTGCTTTTCTTTCAAATGTTAACTGGGTTTTTCTCCCATCACATTGTTCCTGGTGACAGTAACAAATGGTGCTACTCAAAACATGGTCTGTGGCTTGTGGGTTGCTGTTTTGAAACAAGAAATTGAGACTTCCACAATTTTACAGAATAATTTTGTATCTCATTATATGCCTATGTATTTTCTCCTTCATTTTTCCAGTAATTTATTTTTATTATATTGTATAAAATACGGGTTTGTGATTGGTTAGAGATGGAAAAAAAATGGTCACTTCAACACAGACTGCTTGAGAAGCACAAGTACAAAACAAGCACATTGCACTTACGCAGCTTTAGTCTTTCCTAGATTATATGCTTCTTAAAACTAGAGATTTTGTAATTCACTCATTTACTAATTCAATTATTCATTCATTCATTCACAAACACTAGTGACATGTGTTAGTCACAGGATGAATAAAACATTGTCCCATTCTCAGTAGGCTCCAAATCTCTGGGGAAACTCTGTGAAAGTAGTTGCTTTAGTGCTTATAGATGTTTCAGTAAACATTCTTAGAATTTAATTGTATTTATTTAAGTAAATATATATGTGTGTATATAACATATATCGTATGTATACAGTGTATATATGTTTGTGTATTTACTTATGTTTTTTGTTTTCTGTACCTCAGGCATTGCATGTGAATTGCCTAAATTTCAAAAGTAGTCATCACAGACAAATAATATTGAATTACTCTTATAATTTAATAACCTTGTATAAGAACATAGAAATATCATGTAGAGATACCCAAAATATCTGAGCAAATATCAGAATCATCTTTTAACTGGTATAACTGCAGCTCAAAGAAAAAAATGAAAGGAAGAGTACAAAAAATTATACCTTCTTTCCCTTTGAATTAAAATATCTGGAAGAATATTGATAAATTAGAATCTATAAATGATATTCTATAATTCTCTTAAAATCTAAATATGGAGGAGTCCGATGTTTTTTCTTCTTTACAGAGATTATGCATATTTTGACTCAATCTGTTTCAATGCTCAATGCATACAAACTTGCGTTATAACTGTGCATGTCATTACTGCCTACAAGTTCTGCCAGTATTTTGCATATTCCTATTCAACATCAGTTTTACCTAAATCAAGTCACTCTTCTTTATATTTGTCTATTTGTTTTGTTTGTTTTTACAAAAATGTTGTCTCACCATAGTATATTCCTCAAAGTACCATTGTAATACTATGCTCCTTTCTAATATTTGGTGAATTTCTAAATGTATCTTTTTTGTGCATGCCATATGTTCAACTGCTGTCTCCAATTTCTTCATAAAGCTTATGTGGATATTTATATAATCATTTCCAAAAGTAATTCACTCTAAAGACATAATTTCAGTAGGCAAAGAGAGTGTTCAGCGTTTCTAAATTAATTAATATATCTTATTTGAATTCTTAATAGAGGCCAGACATACAAAGAGTGTTTAAATTTTTTTCTCACAATAGTGCTTGGAGGTTGATTATTTTTATTACTATTTTACAGATGATAGGAAGCCCAGAGGGCATAAGGTCCTTGCCCAAGATGATAGGACTAGTAAATAGCAGAGCTAAAACTTAAGCCCAGATCAGTCTGATTCTGAAAGCCTGTTAACTGTAACCCACTGGATTACTCTTATCTCATTTCATATGCTAGGATAACTAGGGTTTGATTATTTACTAACATGGCCTATTCATTTTATCTGTGTTGTTATTTTTTCTGCCTAATAAAACACATGTTGATACTTCCAGATGTCTTTAAAGCCATTGACCACCCATAATGTTCTCAATTATGCAGTTACTGAATACTTGTGACCTTGGCTCAAGCAAGATAAGGCAGCAACATAATGATTTCTAGGACCTACCCCTCTTAAGCTGTTTGTCTTTAGCTTTGCAGGGTAAAATAAATAAATTAGGATGAGGGAGACCATGTAGCTGAAAATTGACTACATGAAGCCCTTTTCTGTTTAGGAGTTAAACAGTTTAAGTTCAACTTAGAGAGGATTCCAAAAATATTATAAACTGAAAATATTATGCAGTCCCCCTCTGACACATACACTAGGTACTAAAAAGGAAAGGCCGTTGCTTCTCTTTTACTTGGAAGTTTTGTCTTTTCGATATTTTCTTGATTTCCAGCTGAAGCAAGGTTACCTGAAGAAGTAATTACTTGAAGAAATCAATTTAATATCACTTTGGGGCTGGATGCTAAAAACAGCAGTGATTTTATAAAGCATTAAGTTAGAAATAAGAAGAACAAGGGGAAAATCCGTGATTTCAAGTCACCTATCTTTGTGAATCTGTCCTGTTATAAAAATCTGGTCTGAGAAGGAGAAAGAAATAGTAAATTATAAATTCTAACCAATTCAGCAAATAAATGCTGAGTATCGTGTTAGTTTACTAGGGCTCCCATAACAAAATGCCACAGATTGTGTGGCTTAAACAACAGAAACTTCACTTTCTTACAGTTCTGGAGTCTAGAAGTCCAAGGTCAAGGTGTTGGCAGGTTTGGTTCTTCTGAGACCTGTGCCCTTGGCTTGCAGACAGCCACATTTTCACTATGTCCTCGTTTAGTCTTTCCTCTGTGTGCATGCATCCCTGGTGTCTCAGTCTCTTCTTCTTAACATATAAGGACACCAGTCTTATTGCATTAGAGCCTACTCATAAGACTTAGTTTTACCTTTATTACCTCTTTTAGGGGCCTGTCTCCAAATACAGTCATACTCTGAGGTACTGGGAGTTGTGAATTCAACATATGACTTTTGGGGATGGGACACAATTCAGTCCAGAACAAGTATCAACTATTCTAAGCACTGTTGGAAATATGAGAAGAATAAATCACAGATCTAGCTTTCAAGGAGTTTGCAATTCCACGTGGAGCTGGGTAAAACAGCCATGTCATAAGTGGGTGGGTGACTTGGAGGTAAATATGGCACCCAAAGTCAGGTGACCTCATTTGAGTAGCTGGGAAAGTGTTCTTTACTCAGTCACTCAAAAGCTACTCAATTTAAGAGGATACTTTTCTTATTAGAAAATGTAATTATTTCATCAAGGCTATATAAATGAGACACTGGAAAAATGGTTCAGTGAGAGCCTATGAATAAGGGCTGAATTAGTGGTAAAAGTAAATTCAATTAGAGGACAATATGAATTCAGTTTTTCAAGTGAGAATTTGAGGTGTCAGCAGCTAGAGTAATTGCCACGCATTTTGAAGAAATAGTCATGAATAATGAGAAATTTTGGAATTCTCTGAGATGAGGTGTTATTTGATAGTTGGAATGAAAGTGTATGCATCTGGGAATAAGGAATTGTAGACATGAAAGAGCTTGTGACATGGTGTTTAATCATGAGGAGTGTTGAATATCGGTGAGGCAAAGGAAGGCAAACTAATGAGGAAATTGGAAGGTTTAGTGGAAGCTAAGGAAAAGATTATCAGGAATAAAAACTTTATCTCTGGTTATACATTTCTCAAAAGAAGACATATAAAAGGCCAACATGTGTATGAAAAAAATGCTTAACATTACTAATCATCAGGGAAATGCAAATCAAAACCACAATGAGATATCACCTCACATCTGATGGGTGGTTATTAGCAAAACAGTAAAAGAAAGCAAGTGATGGTGAGGATGTGTACACAGTGGGAATATAAATTAGTATAACCATTGTGGAAAACATTATGGAGATTCCTCAAAAAATTAATAAAACAACTTCCATATGATCCCAAAATCCCGCTTCTCAGTATCTATCCAAAGAGAAGGAAAGAAGTATTTCGAAGAGTAAGCTGTACTCCCACATTCATTGCAGCATTATTCACAATAGCCCAAATATGAAAATAAACTAAGTGTCCCTCAATGTATAAATGGATAAAGAAAATGTGGTATGTCTCAGCAGCACATGGGACATTCTCCAAGACTGATCATATCTTAGGCCACGAAACAGGTCTCAAGAAATGCAAACAAATCAAAATCATTCTATGTACCTTCTCAGACCACAGTGGAATAAAATTAGAAATAAATCACAAGAGAAACACTCAAACCTACGCAAAGTCGTGGAACTTAAACAACCTGCTGCTGAATGATTATTGGGTCAAGAATGAAATTAAGATAGAAATAAAAAAAATTCTTTGAACTGAATGACAAAGGGGACACAATCTATCGAAATGATGGGACACAGCAAAGGCATTCCTCAGGGGAAAATTCATAGCATTAAATGCCTGCATCGAAAAGACAGATCAAAAATTAACAACCTGATGTCACATCTCGAGGAACTAGAAAAGGAAGAACAAACCAAACCCAAAGCCTGCAGAATAAAAGAAATAATGAAGATCAGAGCAGAACTAAATGAATTGGAAAACAAACAAATAAACAAAATACAAATGATTAATGAAACAAAAAGTTAGTTCTTTGAAAAGATAAACAAAATTGGCAGAGCTCTTGCTAGAATAACCAAGAACAGAAGAGAAAGGACCCAAATAAGCTCAATTAGAAATGTAAAAGGTGACATTACAACTGATACCACAGAAATACAAGGCATCACTCATGAATATTATGTAAATCTCTACATGCATAAATTAGAGAACGTAAAGGAAATGGACAACTTCCTGGAAACACACAACCTCCCAAGACTCAACCAGGAAGAAATAGAACTCCTAAACAGACCAATCGCGAATAGTGAGATCAAAACAGTAATTAAAAAAACCTCTAAAAACCTCTCAACAACAACAACAACAGCAATAGCCCTGGACCAGATGGATTCACAGGTGAATTCTATCAGAGCTACAAAGACCTGGTACCCATAGTACAGAAATTATTCCATAATATTGGGAAGGAGGGAATCTTCCACAACTCATTCTACAAAGCCAGTATCACCTTGATAACAAAGCCAGGAGTGACACAACAAAAAAAGAAAACTACAGACTAACATCTCTTATGAATATAGATGCAAAAATTCTCAATAAAATACTAGTAAACCAAATTTAACAGCGCATAAAAAAATGATCCACCAGGCCCAAGTGGGTTTCATCCCAGGGATGCAAGGATGGTACAACAAACATATCAATAAATATGATTTGCTGCATAAGCAAAAGCAAAAACAAAAACCATATGATCATCTCAATAGATACAGAAAAAACATTTGACAAAATCCAGTACCCTTTCATGATAAAAACCCTCAACAAACTAGGCATAGAAGGAACATACCTCAGAATTATAAAAGCCATGCAATGACAAACCTATAGCCAACATCATACTGAATGGGGAAAAGTTGAAAGCATTGACCCAAAGAACTGGAACAAGATAAGGATGCCCACTGTTATCTGTTCTATTCAATATAGTTCTGGAAGTCCTAGCAAGAGTAATCAGGCAAGAGAAGAATACAAAAGGTATCCAAATCAAGAAAGAGCATGTCAAATTGTTGCTCTTCACTGACAATATGATCTTGTATCTAGAAAACCCCAAAGATTCCAAGAGTCCCCTAGAACTGATAAATAAATCTAGCAAAGTCTCAGGATACAAAATCAATGTGTATATATATATCAGTAGCATTTCTATATCCTAGTAACAGTCAAGCTGAGAGTCAAATCAAAGATTCAATACCATTTACAATGGCTACAAAGAAAATAAAATACCTAGGAATACACTTAACCAAGGAGGTGAAAGATCTCTACAAGGAGAACTTATGAAATTCTGAGGAACAAAATCACAGAGGATACAAACAAATGAAAAATTGTATCATGCTTATGGATAGGCAGAATCAACATTGTTAAAATGTCCATATAATCCAAAGTGATTTACAAATTCAGTGAAATCTCCATCAAATTACCAAAGTCATACTTCACAGATCTAGAAAGAATAATTCTGTTCTTCGTTTGGAATCAGACAAGAGCCTGAATGATCAAAGCAATTTTAAGCAAAAAGAACATTTCTGGAGGCATCATATTACTGGACTTCGAACTATACTGCAAGGTTATAGTAACCAAAACTGCATGGTATTCGTACAAAAATAGAGTCACAGACCAATGGAACAGAACCGAGGACTCAGATATAAAACAATCTACTGACAACTAGCTGATCTTTGACAAAGCAGACAATAACATACACTGTTATTCAATAAATGGTGCTGGAAATATTGTATAACGACATGCAGAAGAATGAAACAGGACTCCTACCCCTCACCACTCACAAAAATTAATTCAAGATGGATAAAGACTTACCTCTAAAGTCTGAAATCATAAGAATTCTTGATAAAAATGTAGGAAAAGCTCTTCTAGTTATTGTCCTAGGCAAAGAATTTATGACTAAAACCCAAATGGCAATCATGCCAACAACAAAAATAAATAAATGGGATTTGATTACACTAGAAAGCTTCTGCACAGCTAAGGAAATAATCAACAGAACAGACAACCTATAAGATGGAAGAAAATATTCTCTAGGTACACATCCGATAAAGGGCTAATAACCAGAATTTACAAAGAACTCAAGCAAATCAGCAAGAAAAAACAAACAGCACCATTTAAAAGTGGGCAAAAGACATGAACAGAAACTTCTCAAAAGAAGAAATACAAATGGCCAATAAACATATGAAAAAATACTCAACATTACTAATCATCAGGAAAATGCAAATTAAAACCACAAGATACTAAAAAATTCAAATACAGTAGATGCTTTTATTAAATGGCTTTTATTAAAAAGTCCAAAAACATTAGATGCTGGCATGGTTCCAGAGAGAAAGATATGCTTATGCACTGTTGGTGGGACTGCAAATTAGTAAACTTTTATGGGAAACAGTGTAGAGATTCCTCAGATAACTAAAAGTAGACCTACCATTCGACTCAGCAATCCCACTATTGGGCATTTACCCAAAGGAAAGAAGAAAAGAAGAATTGTCATCAAAAGACACCGCACTTGAATGTTTATTGCAGCACAAGTCACAGTTGCAAAGATGTGAAATCAACCCAAGTGTCCATCAATTTATGAGTGGATTAATAAAATGTGGTGTATGTACACCATGGAGTACTACTCAGCCATAAAAAAGATGAATTAATACCTTTTGCAGCAATCTGGATTGAACTGGAGTCCACTCTCCTAAGTAAAGTATCTAAAGAATGGAAAAACAAAACACCACATGTACTCACTATTAAATTGGAACTAACTGATGAGCACACATGGGCACAGAGGGAAGTAAAACTCAGTGGAAATCAAGTAGGAGGAACGGGGGAGAAGGGAAGGGGAAAAAATCTACCTAATGTGTACTATGAATACTATTTGGGTGATGGACACACCTATAGCCAGGACTCATGCATTACAAAAGTGATGCATGGAACCTAAAACATTTGTGCCCTCTTAATATTTTGAAATAAAAAAGAAAATGTGGTATGTATATACAATGAAATATTATTCAGCCTTAAAAAAGAAGGAAAATTTTCCTTTGAAACAGCAGATGAAACTGGAGGACATTATGCTAAGTGAAATAAGTCAGGCACAGAAAGACCAATCCTGCAAGATATTATTTACATGTTTAATCTAAAAAGTTGAACTCAGAAGCAGAGAGTAGAATGCTGGCTGCTTGGGACTGGGGTTTGGAGGAAATGGGGATATTTGGTCAAAGGTTACAAAGTTTCCGTTATGCAGAGTAAATACGTTCTGGAGATCTAATATGCATTATGGTGACTATAGTTAATAATATAATACTATATTGCATACTTAAAATTTTATAAGCGAGTAGATCTCAGATATTCTCACTCACTCTCCAAAAAGGATATGTTAATTAGCTTGATTGTAATGATCAGTTCATAGTGTTTATGTGTATCTAAACATCACATTGTCCATCATAAATATATACAATGTTTATGTGTCAATTATACCTCAGTAAAACTGGGAGAAAAAAAAGAACAAAAAGTCCATCAAAGTAGAATTTGCAATTTGCTATTTGCAGACAAACATTTAATTTGCTAGAGTTTTATTAGGAGGGCAGCTTTTTTTAATCTGCATAATCCTATTAGCAACTGTCAAATACAGATCAAAGCTACCATTTTTTTGGTCAACAATTTGAGTTTTTTAAATGTGTTGTTGTACACATATCCAATGATACTCTCTAAGTAACACAAGATTGATTGGCTATGCAAAGTTCTTTCTGTAGAGTGTTAAATTGTGATATCAGTATTAAAAGCTTTATGTTAATAATCATCATCACAGAAACAAAATCTTTTAGAGTTTGAAATTGTTTTTTATTGTATTTGCAAGATATTAGAGGTTTCTTTTAAAATCAGAATTTTCTTTGTATCTATTTAAATCAGATGTACTGGCAAATTATAAACATTATCATCAGTTATCCTTTTCCCCTAAAATCCTAAAATATGATTGGTACATTACCTTTTTTAGGCTTACTCAAAGCTTAACTTTTTTAGACTTACTCCTGGCTTAACTGTGTCTGGTGAAATTTTTTAACTAATCGGTGAACAGCCCTATTGTAATCATGATGGTTCTTAATCTCCTTGGGAGGAGAATAAACTTTCTATAAGGAGGGTTTTCAACTTCTTAATAGACAACCTTGGAAAGAGCCTTGGGCTGGCAGGCAAAAGACCTGCCTGAAATCCCTGCCCTGACTTTTGAGCTCATATTACACTTTTCTTGCCTGAGCCTCAGTTTCCTCATCTATAGAAATTGTGCTAAATTGATTGACAGAAACACTTTGGCTAGTGTTATTCAAATTTATTATTATTATTTCTGATTTAAAATGTTCAAGCTAAAAATTAAGGAAGTTTTAAAGCAGGAATCACAAACAAGATTGAAACTGTCCCTTTACGATGTAAGAGGGTTCTGTAACTTGGCTACCTGAGAGTAGCAGTCATGTCTACCAACCCAGGGTAAAATAGTTAAGTAAGAAACAAGGAGGCCATAGTTAGAAGATTGTATTGGCTGCATGAAGCTCTCATCCTTTTGGGAGTTAGGTGAATGTTGTGCTTTAATTTTGAACTGGAGAGGCTTGTGTGTGCACATGCACACACAAAATAATAATAATAATAATAAATAAAAACACTTAAAAAGATTTAACTAACATATGTTGCAAATGTACCCCACTCCCCAACCAAAAAGAAAAAAAAAAAAAAACACTATGCATGCAAGATATTACAAGGAGATTGTTTTTTTCAGGAGGTATTGTCTTTCTAATGTTTCCTGACATCCAACAGATGCTTGTGCAGTTTTCAAAACAACAGCACTGCTGGCTGGACAAAATGTAAGTGCTGGTTCATTGTGGCCCCACTTATAAATTCTGTGAAAGCTGTTTGGTTTTAGTGTGGTGTGTTTTTAAAAAGTACACATTTCGAATTAGACAGATCTAGACTCAAATATTAGCTCTGCATTCTAACCTCAAAAAGCTTCCTTTTGTCATATGGAAAATGGGGATGGTAACATCGAACTCTTAACAGTTGTGAGGATCACCTTTAGTAAACTGAAGGACCACAGGATAATGTTTTCAGTAAATAATAGCCTCTTTCTTTTCTTTTTTTTTTTTTTTTGCCTTCTTCTGAGAAGAATAACTTAATATTAACTCAGCATGATAGTAAAGAAATACAATAAAAAATATAAATGACAATATTGATCAGGAGGACAATATAGACACTTACAATTTAGTAGTCCTTGCATCAAATCACCTGGGAGTTTAAAAAAATTTCAGTGCTCTGAGTGCAGCCCCAAGACTCAGAATCACCTGAGCCTAGGATGGAGCTTGAAAATCTGCATATTAGAAGGTCTCCAGTTTGTTTTAAAGTGCTGTTAGGGTGGGAACCAGTGCTGTAATACCACCAGCCAAATGAAAAACAGGACAAAGTAGATTTGGCATTCCAGAGTAGTGTTCCAAACATCTCTCCACCCCCAGCTGTGTGTGTATGTTTACACATGCGTGTGTTCCAATTTAATGACTATTTCTGAATAGGTAGCTACCATTATTTGCACAATATGGTGCTGCTTTGCATTCCTCATTTTGTATTTACTTCTCTTTGGCTGACAACTTATGTAGTGTGATTACAAATTAATACAGCTACTTTTCTCATATGGAAACCTCACACAAAGGCAAAGGCAGTTATTAAAGAGGACTGATGAAAACATCACTGGAATAAGTGTACATATCTGAAGCCAACTATTTTGGATTGGTAGTTCACAGTTCAGTGTAGTTCTTCTGATATGTTTTTAAAATGAATCACGTATTTATATGTTGTCTAGTTTTATAGCTTTAGGACTGTACAAGCTTAATAATAAAAATACATGTGTTTGTGTATGTGTATATTTTCTTAATTACTTTTCAAATTATTTAAATTACTTTTACCGAGTCTCTGTATTGACAGCTGATGAATTTTTAAATCCTGCATTTAGCATTTTAATAAGTAATGTTCAATACACTGTTGATTTCTCAAAATGGATCTTTTTTTTAAGCAAACTCCTTACAACACCATAGGACCCTGTAGTGCTAGTACCAGTATGAACTGCTTTCTTTCTCAATTGGTGGTGCATTCACAAAAACAATATTGCATTGGCCTCCAAAAAAAAAAAAAGCTATTGTGATGTAAAAATATGTAAGCAAGCACTTATTCAAGAGTCAAAATAGAAATAAAGCATAGATCACTTGCTGTTCTGGATCATTCCTTCTACCAGTGCAGAAAATTGAGGAATGTTCATAATATGCAGTGTTTTGTTTTATTCATTGACAGAAACTACTTTGTAAAGTGATGAGCCACTGAAAGTTTATTTTATAGTTTGCTGAACATGTTTTATTACATTTTATCTTCACAAACTTAATTTTTTCAACAAGGCTGTATGCCATTCATGCTTGTATGAGAGGCAGATGTACATGGATTATTCATTTCACTCGGTTTCCATAAATTGGTGCATTCCGTAAAATGCAGCATCAGCATCGTAACGACTAGTTCTGTGTACCTAATGTGTGCTAGACACTGATTTATGAACAACTAGCTTAATCTTCATGTAGTTTATATAAGGCTAGTAAATGATGATGCAGTTTTGTGTAATGTTTAAATGTTGGCTTCTTCCTGAATTTTTTGAAAATTATTTTATGATTACCAATAAAAATCAGCATCAATTCCTGAATATTCATTGTGTGCAGGTATTCTGTAGTTGTCCTTAGCATTGACACAATCCCTGAAAGATAGATATTTTCTGATCTCCATTTTATAGATTATGGCTCTGAAAAATTAGGTCACTTGCTCATGTCAGTCAGCAAGTGGCGGAGGAGAAATTTGAAAATAGGTCTCTTTGACATTGTACCTGAACTCTTTCTCACATGCTGTTCTACATCATCCTAATCCTCACTGCAGGACTGTTGTTACCTAAAGGAGCCCCTTAGTTAATTTTTTAACAACTGGTCTTGATTTGAAATGCACAGCTACTAGCTTTCCAGTAACAGCTTGGACTGGGGCCTAGAATGGTCTTTTGAGTGTTTGGTTGTATAAATGACTGCAGCAACTTGCCCATCTTCTCCATCAAGCTACTGAATAGTAATGTAATTAGATCCAGCACTTAGATTTTGCTTCCTCCCATGATTTTTTTTATCATGTGGTGATTAGATTACAATGTCAATGATTACCATGCATGGTTTCCCCACTCTACGCAATAGGAAACTCTGTTCAATGTTTGAGAATGGCTGCTGGGTTAATTCACTAACTGCCTGTACCTTGAACCAAAATTATATACTGATGAATGGTGATGAATTCCATGAAATTCAGGAAACTGCCTTGTTGGCTGACACCAAGATGTGTTATGATTTGATATGGCTGTGTATAAATGTTTTCACTCAATCAGAACCACAGGAAAATGTATTTAGAATTATAGAAGAGAAAATACATGCAGTTGGAAAACAAATCCTAGAGAAAAATCTATGGTGACGTATCAAAGCAACTTATATTTTCCAAGACTTACAACATCATAGTATTTTCTGACAAGTAAATGGAAATTTAATTATTTTACATGTATTTATTTTTTAATATGAAAAATTATATTCTGGCCTTCTGCCCTACCATAAATTATATTATCATCTTTTATTTCTCTATGTTTTCTATTTTCAAAACCATGTTTACCGCTTGATGCATTCCTCATAACTCCTTCATGTTTTCTGGAAAGATGTGATTTTCTAAACTTTTAATAAAAAGAAAGAATCATAGAGACATTTAATGAGTAGCACAAAATCACCAGCAAATGAATCCAGGGCTTAAAATGAGAACACACATTGATTGATCTCTGAAGATGCAAAGGCTATCGCAGCTTCTAAATTTTGATGAAATAGTTTCAGGCTTCAAGAAGCAACGTAGAAGGGGAATATATTTGTAATATTTGTTAGTTAAATCTATTTTAATATTTTTATTTATTATAATTTATGTGTGGGTTTGTGTGTGCACATAAGCCTCTTTAATTCAAATTAAAGCACAGCATTAGCAATATCTGGGGCTGTAGATGGAGTACAGGTAACATAAATGAGGTAAAGCTAATGTGAGCACTGTACAAATGGAAATCTTCCCATTGAAAAATAAGACTGATAATTTCAATATTTCACTAAAAATATGTATTATGAATTTATGGATATATGTTTGAAAAAGATTAACATTCTCTTAAGCATGCTTTTCTTCAGTTACCTTTGCATATTTAAAAAGAACACTTAATAGACGGTTTTTATCTTTAAGAATTTCATAAGAAGATTTAGGTACATGACAGAAATGACATTTCAGTGATAAGTAATACGATAACTGTCTTACTGTGTGAAAATAACAAATTTCTGCATATAATAAAAGGTTGTTTTATATTTAAATTAATTGTTATTTTGAAAAGATGCATCAGATTCCATTTAAAGAATCCTCATTTTTCAAACATTTATTTTATTTGGAATAACTAGATTACCTTTCTTTTCTCAAAAGGAAATTGTGTATGTGCATGTATATGTCTATTTTTGGTTCAAGATAAAAGTAATCATTTATAATACTGACACAAAGTACATGTTACATAAATCCTACATTTGTCTTTTTCAAAACAAATCCCTGAAATGAATTTCATATATTTCCCATTAATTGCGCTTTGGGAAGTGTAACAATTGCATATACATGTTTAAGTTCTATCCTTAGAATATGTACCTGAATGTTCAAAATTGACATATGTACATGTGGGCAGTTATTTATACAATAATTATCAATCTGTGTTATGTTAATGCCCTCAATATGTCTTGTTAGTATGAGAATGATTACCTTATATACATAAGTAGGGATTTTTATTGATATTGTTGGAAGATAAATGAAAAAAGTATTTGACAGAGTTTATTTAAAAATTCATTATTATTAAACTTCCCCTATTTTTATTTCTAAATTAATAATATTTGGATTTGTTTCTTATTTCGCTAATTTTCTTTGCTATGGCTGTGGTCCATCATTGTTATCAATTTCCATAACCTGTACTTAATACTTTAGGTCAATTATTTACTGAATATGCTAAATTAGGTCGTATTACCATAGAATATTAGGTTTTTAAAAGATAAGGCAAGGTAATTAGGCAGCATGTATTAACAAATGAACTTGGAGTAATGAAAACTGATCATTTGAATGTAAGGAATTTGTATCATTTCATATGCATAAAATAGGTGGTAGAATTGTGGGTACATTTTTATGGTCAGACTCCATTTCCGATAATTAGATGGGTTTATATAGACTGGGATGGAATGCGTCTTTGTGCTTTATCAAATTTATATAAACTTAGTAGAGAAAATACTATATCTGCATGAATATTTATATTTGTCATAATAAAATGACATATTTACTAAAAATATCCTATTGACCTAAGTGTTTGTAAAATATACAGTAACAATTTATTTTACCTTTTTAATTGTTAAATTTTTCAAATATTGTGAGAGATAATTTAATATTATTTATCATAATAGCCTTGATAACATTAATATACCTAAATGGCAAGAAGTATTTGACACATTTTTATTGAATTGTGTGTTAGCCCTCTTCAGAGCTGCTCGAAGTGTAGTCTATCCACTATTACTCCGCTAGTGTTTATTTCAGGTCTGTTGGGAGATAGAAAATGCAAGTTAGCATTTAAGAATATTTATACCAAGTGACAGTAATTTTTACCCATTGACATATAAATATTTTGGCTTCTCTTTTTGTGTGTCAAAATTTTATTTCATTTCAGTAGTAATTAATTTTTATTTTATCAGTCCATCACAGATTGTGCAGTGAGAAGAGAAGCCTGGTCCTTCATTAGAGTTTAGCAAGCACTGATTTATCTAATTCATGATTCAAAAAGTTCAATATTATGCTTTCAACTAAAATGTGATGTGTATATATTTTACAGGAAAAACTAATATTTGAGTAAATGTCATGTCCATAATGATTTTTTAACATATGAAATGCAAAAACTATCATTAGCATTTGAATAAGAAAATATTTTATCAAAATGGTCATTAGCGCTAAAATGGATCCTTTCCGTTTGTTACAAAGAAAAATTTTTATGCCTTATTCATTGATTCTGAATAATGTAAATGATATTACATTTAAAATATTATTCATTTAAAGGAAATGCATATATTAAGCATGGATAAATTGAAATTTTAATTATTTATAGAAAAATATCCTAGACTATATTTTTAAATTTATCTCTTCTGCAGTTTACATCTTCATTTTTCTATGTGTAGCTCAGTCCCTTTTTCCTGCTGACTTATTTCCTTGATATATAAACAGTGGCTTGTTAATCTTAAATTCATAATCCACCCAATACTTTATTCCCTAAATTCTGAAAATGTTTGGTTGGCTTTTGTGATTTCCAGGTCATATTATCCATATTGATTTATATATTCCAAAGGTACACAAAGAAGAGCAGAGACAGGATCCTTAAAGAATGTTTTTTTTAAAAAATTATCCTTTTGAATAAGTAATGCATATACATGGCAAACAAGAAAAGGTGCAACAAGGCATGAACTAAAATTTAGATCTCCCTTCTCATCACTGCACACATTCCCTAGAAGAAACTATGACCAGCTACCTGTATGAGAAAATAGAAATATTCTCTGAATTTATAGTCCCAGAGTAACATTTGAAAACAAACGGTACTTCAATAAAAAGTGCCACATATTTGCATTTACTACCTGTAAGGCACATGACCTCTCTTTCCTCTCACTACCTTATGATCCAGGGTTATGGTTATCCCTGTTGTACAGATGAGGAAACTGAGCCTTCCACGTTGAGGAGTTTGCAGGTATGCCAGATCCTGAAGTTGAGCCTTGACTAGTTGATTCCCAGAGCCTGTACAGACATTTCTGCTATGATTTAATATATGCATTTCTGAAAAATCTAACATTTGTCTAAATCATGGACTAAAACTTATAAGGCTTATGGTGAAAACGGACTTAGGGTTACACTACCACAAGTATGTGTAATCAGATCACGAATAAATACATTATTTTGATAAAAATGTTGGCAGAATTGAAAAGAAATGTAAAACTTTTAATAAAGGAGTTATAGGGCAAATATAAGAGTTAACTTTTAAAAATGGTGAAGGTGACAGGTGGAAGGGGTGTAAACAAGACATAACACTATGAAATTATCGAATGAGCAGCATGCACAAGTTCATGGATAAGTGTGCAAAAAGTACTTCCAAGACTTGGTAGCTGGCCAAAATGAGCCAGGAGGAAGAAGGAGGCGCCATGCATTCATTGAATTCTTCTGAGGCTTGCTGCTTTCTGCTGTGCTAATAGACTTTGTGTTCACTTGCTGAGACTTGGGGGCACAAACTCCTTTTTAAATGTTTTAGACTACATTTTATTGTGTATATTTAAGGTATATGATATTATGGGATGCATATAATAGTACAATAGTGGAGCAAATTATATTATTTAATAATAATATAATTATTTAATAATATTATTATTATAGTGGAGCAAATTAACATATCCATCAGCTCACATAGTTTCTTTCTTTCCTTCTCTTTTATTTAGCTGAATTCCCTGATACAGACTTTCCACTTCTTGGGAAATATTAAGTATATAACAGTGCTATCCAATAGAGCTTTTGTCAGTGAGGGAAGTGTTCTCTATCTGCTGGTCAGTACATTAGCCATATGTGGCTAGTGAGCACTTGAAATGTGACTACTGTGACTGCGAAACTGTATTTTTATTTTTTTTTATTTTAACTTATTTACATTTAAATAGCTGTGTATAGCCAATGGCTACCAAACTGAACATTGCAGGTATAAACCAATTGATTTCCACATTGTCCTAACATTATTTCCCTATTTACCAATCCATATGAAATAATTCACATTGCAGGTACGTGTTGCAGCAGACTAGACTGGCCTTATAACCAGTATACTCTGCTCCTGTCCTAAGATAAAACTGGGGCTGCCTTACATCTATATGCCACTAGCATATATCAAGTTTTGTAATAATAACGCAAAGGGTTATAATGGGTTATAACCCTTTTAAATAGAAGCCTGCTCATCCCTGAACACAGTTTAGCCTCTGAGCTTGTGCAAACTTTCTGTATCATTAATATGTAAATCTTACCCTCAGTAGGTAAGCTCTTTCAGAACTGTGATCCACTTAGTGTGTCCTTGTTTCCTGGTGAATAATCTTACCAGAGAAGCACATTTTGCATTTTAATTTGCTGTGTGAGTTTAGCTTTTAGAAATTACTAAGTCATTTAATACTTTTTATTAGAGAAGAGAACTATTATGTTTTCCAAAACAAAAATTGCCTAGCAAATGCATATTAAAATCAATTTTGTAAGCATATCTTAAATTATTTAAAATACACTAAATATTAAATATATTTGAAATAAATTGTTATTCAACTTGTGTGTGCACATAGACTACCTTAAATAAAATAGTTTACAGAAGAGGATGACAAGTTGTGCGATATTAAAAACTAGAGTGTCTGTAACACTTCAAGGCTAGACCATATAGTGTTACATTGAATGGAAAATAATTATGAGTTAAAGTAGAGAACATAAGTTTTAATCACTTATATATCTCAAATATATTTTGTCAGGCTTGTGGGACTTGGTTTCTATATAGTTGAAATTGTCAAATTGACTTAAAAAGCAGAATGTTTTTAAAAATTTTTGCAATAGATCATCCTTGGAAATAGATTGTCTCACTACCTGACTTTTTTCATCAAAATGCCTGGCTTTAACAGGATCTGTATAACCCGCTTGTAAAATGATCATTGAGGATAAAACTAGAGGAGCCTAATATAATAGTCTGTAAACTAATTCTCATCACTGATCCCATGGTTTAAGCATTGTTTAACATATTTTCTTTATATATATATATATATTTATATATCTGTGTGTGTGTACATGCACACACATATTGTAGAATGGTTAATCCAGAAAATTAACATATTCTCTACCTTACATACTAATTTTTTGTGGTGAGAACATTTAAAATCTTTTTTTCTCAGCAATTTTCAAGTATACAATATATTTTATCATGTTTTCTGAAAAAAGTTAGACTCTTTAAAAAAGAGGTTCTAGAACATTTTATTTCACCATTTGTGAAAAGTATGGGTGAGCTGCAGTATGGATTTCTTACAAGTAGATAGACTAGTCATAGACAATTTATTTAAGCCGTTTTCAAGTTGATAGCTGAAATTATGATAGGGTTTAAGTCTTTGTGGAGAAAGTAAGTGGGAGATGTAACCCTTTATAATTGGAGAGAACCTAAGGAGGACTAGTTACATTCTCCCAACAGAAGTACTGCCCAAGTGATATCGTGCAGAAAAATAGCTTCCTGTATGTCATCAAATCTAAGGTGCCATTGAATGTAAGATGCACCATTATTTTCTTAAAAGAAAAGGGGCTGTCAATTCTACTGTGACACGCCTGCAATTGCAAAATATGGCCTGCTTTCAGAGCTGTTAAAATTTGAAAAGTATGTCTTTAACATTTTATGAAATAGGGTAATTTTTTTCACAGAAATTTCTCTGATTCAATAGTTTTTATAAATAATGCAGACTGACAATAGGGAAGACCTTCATGCTGTACAGATGAACTCCAGTGACGTTTCACTCTCTCTAGAGAATGTTTCTAACTCCAAGTCTTATTCAAATGCTCCTTCTCTGAGCTCCCACGAGCCCTATGCACAGCTCTACTGAAGCTTATCTCAATAGTCAATTTATTGATCTTCTATACCTAACACACAATTTCCAGAGCCCTGGAGGGCATATAGTAGGTAGCCTTTTTAAAATTTGTAGCATAGTGCCCAGTATATGCTTGGTGCTGAATAACTCTTCCATGAATGAACAAATGGGTGAATAATAAATGAAAGGGGTGCTGATGTAGTAGCCAGAATATCAAATGAAAGTTTTCCTTTTAAACTCTTTCAAAGACAGAATGATTTTCCCACATCTGAATCACATTTCAGAGACATTTTCAAGTTATCCTGAAACCTGGAAAATTTAGTGCACACTCTTGGATAATGTGTTGCCAAACTAAAGCCTGGAGTTAATTACAGTGAATTTAAATAAAAAGGTATAGGTAAGAAACGTTAAGATTGTAAACTTTATGCATTTTCTGTTTTCTTTGTATGATGATCCACTTGCCAATTTTCACTCACACTTTGTATTAAGTGTAACTTAAAAACGAACAAGACACTTTGTGTGTGTGTGTGTGTGAGAGAGAGAGAGAGAGAAAGAAAGAGTTTGCGTTTAACAAAGTAGAAAAGAAAACATTTTCCTTTTAAGAGAAATGGATGAGAATGCATGGTGCAACATAGCATGACTGAATAAAACAAAGTAAATAGAAATCGTAATATTAAAAATTATTACATAGTATTAACTCTAACTGGGTCTAATATGGATAGATCTACAGGGGAAAGGAACAAGGATATGAGAAGCAGAAGATTACTGCTTTCTTCTTTCTGAAAAAGTAATGATAACAGAAGACAGGCAGATAGGTAGAAATGAATCAATCATAGAAGATTGGTCAAACATTCTTCATATGCTTGGATGATGTAAAACTAAAGAAAATGGAGTCCTTTATGTTTTGGCTATGACAACACCAACAGTTCAATTTTTTAGCTGCCTTATATTCCTAACCTAAGCATCTCAAAAAATGTTTGACTATGGCACTCTGGAAAGTTTGAACACCCTTAGTTGCATAATTTGGATATGGTCAACCAGTGCTTCGTAACGAGGTAGCTAATTGTTTTTAATAATATATTGATTATTCTTCTCTATGTAATGTATTACTAAGTTATGATATTAATGCTGCTACTGTTATAAACAATTATGAAATCTTAAGTTCTTTAAGACTACAGAAACATGTTTGTACCATATTTATATATTCAATCACTTGCTTTGTCATTTGTGTAAGTATAACATATTTTTGATTTATTTGGCTTGATTTAACATGTGTATTTTGCTGTTAATTAAAGGCTAGTATTTATATACATGGTGAAATATGATATATTTCTGTCTGATGAGCCCACAACTGGAAAGCAGACAATATTCTTGTTCTATAACACTAACTTTTGGGAAACGTCATTCATCCTGGAAATGATTGAAATAGAGATCACCGTTTTATAACACTTTCATTAAAGATTATGGTAAATGATAATAAAAAGAAGAAAAAAACCAATGCATTTCCAATGTCTTCCTGATTTTTACATCAGATCATAATTTTTATGCACACATAATAGCTATTTGAAACAACTTCCATATTAGCCAATATTTTATTTCTCCCAGGTGATGAAACTAGCCACTCATTTGAGTTTCTTTTACAGTGAATTTCATGTAATTAAATCAAACAAGAACAATTTCTGTAAACCACAGTCCAAAAAAATTAAATAGAATTTGTACATAGTGATTAGGAGTGCATTATTAATATAACTAAAATTGTTCATTTCCTTTATTTCATTACATTTTTTCCAAATGTACTCACTGTATTAATCTAAATGTACTATCCTACTAAACCTCACCAAACCAAAACTCACTTTTTAAAATTTGACCAATATATTTATATCATATATTAGAATGTATCTTGATGAACACTTGACAGAAACACTATCAACATTTCAGGTGAAATAAAATATACTTTTCTTATGCTAATGCTATGGTTCACTGTAAATGAACAATAATCACTATTTCCTCAAAGTAAATAGGCTTTGAGACTCATTAACCACTTAGTTTTGCTTCAGCTATTAATCTGATAAGGCATTTATTACTTTGCATATTACAACGCAAAGAGAATATCAGTTAATTAATTCCACTGGGAGATTCTGGTATCATCCTAAACAATATTTGAAAAATAAGTTAATCTTATAGAAGAATGGAAAGCAGAATATATACATAATATGCACAAAGAGAAACAGAACTGCAAGTAATATTGTTTTCACATTCATAGAAGGTACAGTAGTTATAACTCAGGAATTCTTTCCAGAAATTAAGGTACTATATATAAAATGTTCATATTAATGCTGAATAAATCTTGGCCATTACGATTATATACCAGAAGTCCAAGTGCTATAAATGTCTTTTTCCCAATTGTATCATGACACAAAGGGAAATCTAAAATTAAGGTGAGAAAACATAACACTTCTTATGTTTCAGTTTCCATATACGTGGATGTAGGTTCACTGGCTTGCAACTGGAACAAAAATGTCTATAAAGCACTCTTGGGATTCTGGTACGGCCCCTCTTCCTAGAGTCTGCTAGTTTTTGTTTTTTAACACAAAGCAGACAACTGCTATGATTTATATATGACCTTAAGTATTTATTTTTTGTATAATTATATTTTTTAAAGCATCCATTTTGGTGTTTAGGCTTAGTTTGGCTATTTTAAATATTTTGAACTAAATGAATAGTATGTGATATTGGGCAAGTAAAATGAGTTGCTTAATCATCTATGTAGTGGATACATTAATATCAGCCCACTCCATGAGATTTTTGAGGGATATTTCAGATTATTTATTTTCCAAAATAGTGCATCGTAGAATATAAATGGTATGCAGAGGTAAGTTATTGTTATGCTTACAATATTTAAATAAAATAAATTAAAAATTAATTACAAGTCTAAGTTGAAATTGATCCATATAAATCAGTAAAAATCCCAATTATTTATTGAACACCTGTTATATTAAATCCTCTATGTTACATCTATGCTATATTAACACACTAATTAGCTTTACTCAACAACACATATTTAGCAACTCTTTTGTGGGAGATATAGACACAAACCAGATATAGCTTTGACCCTGACTTAAAGTGCAGAATGATGGATGCCATAATGAAAGTACAATGGTGAGTCACAGAAGCCTAGAAATGAATCTATTGATCAGAGGATTCTAGGAGGGTTTCCTTGAGACAATGATGCTTAAATTAGGATGGAAGATATGCAGAAAATTTTACTTTATCTCACCTTGGGAGATAAGAAAAAGCATGTGACTGCCTGCGCCACAGAAATTTATGAATAACATCATTTTATGGGGCCAGAAAAACCTCACAGAAAAGTTGTATGAAGTCACTTTTACCAATAGAAATATGGTTTCCGCTGCATTCAAGGACCTTAAGAATTCATGTGTCATCGAGAACTAACCCCTGCTTCTTAGATAACAAGCAAGGGTAAAGGGATGGGGGCAAGAATACTATAAGACTAAGTCTTCAGTTGTGAAGTGAAGGTGGTGTGATTGGCCTTGATACATGCACCCTGTTCAAGTAAATACTGAAAAGAGAGGCTTATGGGAATACAAGTGTCAGAGGAGCCATTACTATCCTGCCACTGCCTGCCACATCCACCTTGGAAAATTTCTCCATTAAGAGAACATCGTGGCTTTGAACTTTAAGTGGGAATTTCAGGGGACAGATAGAGTGAAGAGTTTTCTTACCCTCCCTCCATCCATCTCTTCCTCCACCCTCTCTTCCTATTCCTATTTAAATGTCTAGAATTTAAAACTAAATGTTCTTTGGTTAATGGACTATCTAGGTAGAGTTCTAATAGGCTCTTTTCTTTCCAGCTCTTCTGACTAGCTCAGAGTGGTCACCCAGAATGAATAAAGGTCAGGCAAAGCGGTTGCCTTTCTGGTAACACACTAGGGTGAGAGGGACGGGTGGGCAAGGACAGTGGTAAAAGTTTGGAATACTCGCTTTAAGAAAAGAGAGATGAAGCTGAGCAGTGATAAGCAGAAAGAATGCCAGATAGCAGGATGTTGCACCATGAACCATGGTTGAACCATGAATTGGTTGTTTTCTTAATTTACATAATGCAGCAATTTTCTCTAGTAGTTCTCCGAACAGAGTAGGTATTAGTTTGGAAGGAAGTTTAAGGTTCCCAAGTGTAATTGCAGAACCCTATGGTGCTGAATTGGATTTATTTTAAACTGCACAGAGGCTGGGAACATCTTATCCTGTACAACTTTCTAAGTTTTGTAAGTGGCACATAGTAAGTGATTAATAAATATTTCTGAATGAACAAATGAATTTATAAAGATCATTAAAATCAATATGATCAAGAAAATATGAAACCAATGGTATTATGCATTGAATTCTTTCAATATGACCATAGGAAATGAGATGAAGAAGGAATCAGGTACCCAACTTCTTATGTACGGTAGCCTACTGGATATCATCACTTGAGTGTGTCTAGGCATCTTACGTTTACCCTGTCATACTTAGAAACTTCTGATTTTTTATCCTTCCCAATCCCTCCCTTTCTCTAGAACTGCCCATAAAAATGGTCCCTACCTGTGGCTTTGTTCTTGCTCTGACCTCTTCCAGCTGCAGGTCATTCTATGGGACAAAATGGTCATGCTCACTGCCAGTCAGTATTTTCCTCCACTTCTAGACCAAGCTCTGGGTATCCAAAACTCAAGAATTGCTTCCTCAAATGGCCCATCTCCAACTTTCAGCTCTGTGAAGCCCTCTTCCCCAGGTTCACCTTCACAGAGGTGGATGGTGTCACTAATGTACATACCTCAAAGCTCAGCAGGTAGCTTTTTGCAGGCGTGGGTGGCTGGGCAGGACTGTCCAAATGACTGTGAGTGAGCGTGCTGTCCACGAAGGATACAGCAAGGTATGGAAAATAAGGGGGTTAGTCTGGGGCCCGGGGGCCAGCTCTGTCTAGGCTGTCACAGTGCTACACAAAATTCCAAGGAATTTGAAAATTATGTATTCAAGCTAAACATGATAGTTTATTGTGAATGTATATCTGTCGAGGTAGAATGATATAAAATTATTTAATGGGTTATTAGCTTGGTTAATAATTTGAAAATATTTAAACACATGGTTGTTGTAACTTCATTTGAAACTTAGTTTTGGGACCCACAAATATAGATATTTACCTTCCTGTAAACTTTCCTGTCTCAGTTAATGATGATATCAGCATCCATCCAGTTGCTCAGGCTAGATGGTAAGTTATCCTTAATTCCTCTCTTTGCCTTGCCCTTATTTTCTTATACTGAAGAAGTCTTAAATGTTCCTTTACAAAAAGTATTTTGAATTTTCCCACATTTTTCCCCATTTCCTTTGCCACTGCCCAAGGCCAAGTCATGCCATTTCTAGCCTAGATTTGCTAAAATAGTCTCTTAGCTGGACTTTCACGTTGACATTCTCTGCATGGCAGTTAGAGGTGATCTTTCCACATTGCAAATCAGATCATGTCACGAGTGGCTTAGTCCTTCAGCAGCTTTTCCCTACCCTTAGAACAATATCCAAGTTCTTTGCAGTGGCTTACAAGGCCCTGCCTGATTTGGTTCCTTCTTATCTCTCCAGCCTTGTCTTGTTTCCTCTTGCTGATTATATTTCAGCCACAGAGTCCTTCTCAGTTTTTCAAAGCAGCTTTATTTCTGTCCAGAATCTTGGCCGTTTCTCTCTCTGCATGAAAATTCTTCCTTTAGCTCTGTGTGCTTCTGGTTTCTTCACAGTTTTGATGTCTCAGATTTTGTCGCACCTACCAAGAGAAGCCTTCTTTGATCTCAAACTTATATGACCCCCACTCCCAATTTTCTTGCTCACAGTGCCTATTTCCTTTGTCATACTTAGTGAAATCTGGAATATGTGTTCTTTTTGCTTGACTGCTCTCAATATGCTTCTCTAGAATGAATACTCCAGGAAACCATATCTCCCTTTTTTTCTGTTGTATTTTTATCACTCAGCCCTGTGCCTGACATGCAAAGCCAATACGCTTTTGGAGGAATGAATGAATGAAAAGAAATGAGAAATAGGTTTTTTAGTGAGTTTACTAGAAGGAGTAGAGGAGCCAATTACTATGGGTGGCAGTGTATCAAAAATATGATTTTGATACTAATGTATAATGTTGTAGGCATGGCTGCCTGTTTAGATCAAATAGGTGTTGCATTTCTTTAGGTAAGATCTTCATTTTTGACTTCACAAATTTTATATGTTTATTCAGATTAAAACATAATTTTTTATTTAGATCATTTATTGCATACTCAGGCTTATTCATTTACACCTTCATCTAATCTTAATTACTTTGATCTATTCTTATTATTCATTGAGAAAGCAACTATTGCCCAATCCATAAATCAAAATACAAAAACTGTAAAAGGAAACATAAAATCACCCAAGTTAAATTTTTAAATTTGAGAGAAATTATTGTTCAGAAATCTATTAAGAAAGACTGGCAATTCATACCTATTCACAGGGATTATTTTAAAAAGAAAATAATGTATGTCTTTGCCTCATAAAAAGCTTAGTTTAGGAAAGGATATATACTTAATAAATGGTGGCTAGGAAGGAGCATAGCTTAGGAGGGAGAGAATTTATATCTGTATCTATTACTCTTTCAATTTTATTTAGCTGAAGACTTCTTTAGAAAAGCTCAACATTTTTTTGAAAAACAATAGTTGCATGTGTTTGAAAAGTAGAGTTTATCATTGAAGTTAAGTTCTAACTTCTGTTTATGTTTTTTAAGAACAATATTCAATTTTAAAAATCCAGTAGGGCTGGGTACGGTGGCTCACGCCTATAATCCTAATGCTTTGAAAAACCAAGGCGGGAGGATAGCTTGAGTCCATGAGTTCGAAACCAGCCTGAGCAAGAACAAGACCTCGTCTACAAAAAATAGAAAAATTAGCCAAGCATGGTGGTTTGCACCTGTAGTCCCAGCTACTTGGGAGGCTGAGGCAGGAGGATCACTCAAACCTAGGACTTTGAGATTGCAGTGAGCTATGGTTACGCCACTGCACTCTTAACCAGGGTGACAGACCAAGACCCTATGTCAAAAAAAAAAAAAAAAAAAAATCCAGTTGGATTGTGACCAGTATTTAGTGATCTCCTTCCAAGACAGGTTTTTTAGAGTGTGGGTCACAATGTAATACATTAGTATTGATATCTGTTAGTTGATCTGAGCTAACATGTATATTAGTGAAAGAATGGAATGGAATGGAGTAGAGTAGAATAGAAAAGAAAAGAACATAGAGTACTTTGCATGGTAAGTTTGGTATAGTTTCATGAAACTTGATTCAGTTATATGTTTGTGCATGTTTATATTTTTTTGGCCAAGGTAGGTCTCAAAAATGTATTTCTTAAAGGAAACATTGAAAACCATTGTTCTAACGATAATCATTGTAAAATCATTGTGTATAATTCTTGCTAGCTCAGTCTTATTAATAGTTTCATTGAGAGGGAATTCGAGATATATTTGTTTGTAGATATTACCAAAAAGTGGTACATTCAATCAATACTTACCAAACAAAAGTTATGTGATCTTCTTCTTCCACAATGAAATTTTTAATTTTTATTTTTTGGCCTTTCATCTGCAAGCCCTTTTGTCTTAGTAGAGTCACATTATGTGATGATATTTTCCACCAATCAACTATGTCTCCTGGACTCCCCTGTTCCTGTTAAGAATTAATGTAAAGCTGATAAGAATTAATTATGATTATAGTAGTTATGGGTCATTAGTTACTATGAATCAAGTCTTAGAAAGCAGTTTCATTATTGTAATAGTGACTCAGAAAACAATTTTTGTCTTTGAATTTTAAATTGTTACTACCATGATATATG
>RJWJ010016502.1:0-34359 GCA_004363605.1 Indri indri
AGTGCACTTGGATCCACACCACTGATTACACACAGTTAGAAAGAAATTTCTTTTCAAGGGCCTGTGTAAGAGGAGAGGCGAGAGAGGTATATGGGATTTCTGGTTTGTGCAGTGCTTCCTCTGACGCATGGCTGCCCAACTGTCCACAGAGACATCAGAGATGAAATCACACAGATGCAACATAAGGGAAAATAACCAAGGGAGACAACAGCAACAACTCGAGGTATCACAACAAGCAGCAACAATATATCCATCATGGGCGTAGCTCAGTATCAGGAAAAGAACCTGGGGCCGCTGCCAGCCAGATGGTACCTTGGTGCAAAGTGGGGAAGGGACCCTTTCCAGGCACACGCAGGCCCGTGCAGGCTGAATTTCAGTTCGTGCAGAGAACACGCTGCCTCGCTATACATGGCACCCCTAGTATCCACATGTTATTCTCTCATATTTCCAGCCATTCTTTTTCTTAGATTTTCCCTTTTTTAAAAGGTTCAGTAGCTACTTTTTTTTTTTTAAGGACTACGAAGCTGCAGCCTCTGACATGATATGTAGATAAAAGATGTCACGGGGATAAGAGCTAGAGAAAGCTTTAACGAGAAGAGCTCAGACCATTTTCAAAGCTCCTCCACAGTGCACGGAGGGGCCCCAGAGCCGGCGAGCTCTGGGTGACATGCGGTGTCAGTGGGCTCCTGCTCGCGCCAAGGCCTCGCTCTGATGAGCTGGCCAATTGGGGGGCTGTTTGAACAGACCAAAGAAAAATATCAAAAGGCAAATTGGAGTCAGGGAGAAAATGAATAGCCCATGATCTCCAGGAGAGATTACAGAGGTAATGACAAAGTAGTCAGGTTTTTAAAGGGGCCATTATTCCAAGAAAGGTAATTTTGTTCAACTTTTTTTTTTTTTCCAGTGGAAAAGAGGATGAAGAGATCAGCACTGGCTAAATCATCACTGTCAGATAAAAGATAAATCTTTCATTAGGAAACATATCTTTGCATGCCCTTCTGACATTGAAGAATATATTTGACATAAGGATTTGGGGCTTTATTGAAACTGTAATATGCTAAAATAAATAAAACCACAATGTCACGTTTTATTGGAGAAAAGGAGCTATAAAAAAAAAAAGAAAGGACTTTTAAGATTAATAGCGCATTTTCCCTATAGGAGCTTGGCTCCTTTTGATAGTGTTTTAAGATCCACACTTGCTGAATGTTTGCATACTCAGCAAACATAGGCTCATATAACAAGAGGAGCTGCTTTGACCCCCTAGAGATTCAGATACAAACTCCTACTCAAGAGTTTTCCAATGCCTGAAAAACTTGAGAAGGGATAAAAGAAACCCTCACCAAGAAGGCCGTCCTGCTGCTCGTCCTGCGGGGACCTTGTGCTTCTGCCAAGTCTCTCCTTCCTTTTGCCATCCTGTCTCTCCCTGGGCCCCTTCCCACCAGGTCAGGACTGTGCACCTGCCAAGGCTCCCTGGGCCTGGCATTGTGCCCCATGTCATGATTCCTGCATTTGACTTCCTTATGCCTGTCCCAAATAACCATGCGGTCTATTCTTCCATCTCCCTGGGGAGAACTCTGCCACTGGCTGGACCCCTAACTCTTTACCCTTGGCTGTAATTCCCATGTTCACTGTCTTTTGTCAGCCCCTCTCTTCTTTGGATGCTATCTTCTGACTGCTGAGTTTCATCTGCTGCTGTGTTCATGGCCCAATATCTGTCCCACTCTGTAGACAAATGTTTTACCCAGGTTTCCAAACCCTTGGTCTGGCTTATAAAACTCCATCCCAGTAGGAGGACTTCATGGCTTTTTTTAAAAATTGGTACACTTTGGGTAGTATAGACAATGTTGATTCTGCTGACCCATGAGCATGGTATAGTTTTCCACCTGTTTATGTCCTCTGCTATTTCCTTCCTCAGTGTTTTGTAGTTCTCCCTGTAGAGATTTTTCACCTCATTAGTTAAATACATTCCTAGGTATTGTATTTTCTTTGTTGCTATTGTGAAGGGTATTGAGTCTTTGATTTGGTTCTCAGTTTGACTGTTGTTGGCGTATATGAATGTTACTGATTTGTATACATTAATTTTGTAACCTGAGACTTTGGTGAATTTGTTTATCAATTACAGTACTCTCATGGCAGAATCTTTGGGGTTTTCTAGATATAAGATCATATCGTCAGCATAGAGCGATAGTTTGACCTCTTCTGCCCCCATTTGGATGCCCTTGATTTCCTTTGCTTGTCTGATTGCTCTGGCTAGGACTTCCAGCACTATGTTGAATAGAAGCGGTGATGGAGGGCAACCTTGTCTGGTTCCAGGTCTAAGCGAGAATGCTTTCAATTTTTCCCTGTTCAGTATGATGTTGGCTGTGGGTTTGTTGTATATGGATTTTATCATTTTTAGGTAAGCCCTGTCCACGCCTATTTTTATTTTTTATTTTTTATTTTTTATTTATTTATTTATTTTTGAGACAGAGTCTCGCTCTGCTGCCCTGGCTAGAGTGAGTGCCGTGGCGTCAGCCGAGCTCACAGCAACCTCAAACTCCTGGGCTCAAGCAATCCTACTGCCTCAGCCTCCCAAGTAGCTGGGACTACATGCATGTGCCACCATGCCCGGCTAATTTTTTCTATATATTTTTAGCTGTCCAATTAATTTCTTTCTATTTTTGGTAGAGACGGGGTCTCGCTCTTGCTCAGGCTGGTCTTGAACTCCTGAGCTCAGAATGATCCGCCCGCCTCGGCCTGCCAGAGTGCTAGGATTACAGGCGTGAGCCACTGCACCCGGCCATGCCTATTTTGTTAAGTGTTCTTATCATAAAAGGGTGCTGAATTTTTTTGAATGCTTTTCTGTGTCTATTGAGAGGATCATATGGTCCTTGTTTACCCAAAGTGATCTACAGATTCAATGCAATCCCTATTAAAATACCAACATAATTTTCACAGATATAGAAAAAATAATTCTACACTTTATATGGAACCAGAGAAGATCCCACATAGCAAAAGTGATCTTAAGCAAAAAGAACAAATCGGGAGGCATCAATTTACCAGACTTCAAGCTATACTACAAGGCTATAGTAACTAAAACAGCATAGTACTGGCACAAGAACAGAGACATAGACCAGTGGAACAGAACTGAGAACCGAGATACAAAACCATCCTCATATAGCCATCTGATCTTTGATAAAGCAGACAAAAACATACACTGGGGAAAAGAATCCTTATTCAATAAATGGTGCTGGGAAAACTGGATAGCCACATGTAGAAGACTAAAATGGGATCTGCACCTCTTACCTCTCACAAAAATCAACTCATGGTAGATAACAGAATTAAACCTAAGGCATCAAACTATAAGAATTCTAGAAGAAAATGTTTGAAAAACTCTTAGAGACATTGGCCTAGGGAAATAATTTATGAAGAAGACCCCAAAGACAATCATGGCAACAACAAAAATAAATAAATGGGACCTGATCAAATTAAAAAGCTTCTGCACAGCCAAGGAAACTATCATGAGAGCAAACAGACAACCTACAAAATGGGAGAAAATATTTGTATGCTACACATCTGATAAAGGGCTGATAACTAGAATCTAAAAGACAGTCTGTAAAAAGACATCTGCACTAGAATGTTTATAGCAGCATAATTCACAATTGCAAAGATGTGGGAAAAACCCAAGTGCCCATCAATATATGAGTGGATTAATAGAATGTGGTATATGTATGTATACCATGGAGTAGTACACAGCCGCAAAAAACGATGGTGAACTAACACCTCTTGTATTATCCTGGATAAAGCTGGAGCCCATTTTAACAAGTGAAGTATCACAAGAATGGAAAAACAAGCACCACATGTACTCACCATCAAATTGGTATTAATTGGTTAACACTTATGTGCACATTTAGTAGTAACATTCATCAGGTGTTGGGCAGGTTGGGGGGGGGAAGGAGGGAAGGGGTATAGTCACACCTAAAGATTGCAGTGTGCACCATCTAGGGGTTGGACACACTTGAAGCTCTGACTCAGGCAGGGCAAAGACAATATATGTAACCTAAACATTTGTACCCCTGTAATATGCTGAAATAAAAAAATAAGGAAAAAAATTGATACATAATATTTTACATATTTTGGGTACCTGTGATATTTTGTTACATGCATAGAACATGTAATGATCAGGGCAGGGTATTTGAGGTGTTCATCACTTTGACTATTTAGCATTCCTATGTGTTGGGAGAAATTCAAATCCCAAAGTAGCAATTATAGCTACTTTGAAATATATGATACATTGTTATTAACTATAGTCATTCAACTCTGCTGTTGAACATTAGAATTTATACCTTTCATCTAGCTGTAGTTTGTACCTGTTAACCTACCTCTGTCTATCACCCCATCACCCACTCACCCTTCCCAGTCTCTAGTGTCTATTGTTCTACTTTCTGCCTATATGAGATTAATTTTTTTAGCTCCCACACATGAGTGAGAACATGCAATGTTTAACTTTCTGAGCCTGGGTTATTTCATTTAAGACAATATTCTCTAGTTCCTTCTATGTTGTTGCAAATGACAGGATTTAATTCTTTTTTATGGCTGAATAGTATTCCATTGGGCATATATACAAATTTTCTTTATCTATTCATCTGTTGATGTGAACTTAGGTTGATTCTCTCTTTGCTGTCGTGACTAGTGCTGCAATAAATATGTGAGTGCAGGTATCCTTTTAATATACTGATTTCTTTTGGGTAGATACCTAGCAATGGGATTGCTAGATTGTATGATAGTTCTATTTTTTGTTTTTTGGGAAACCTCCACACTGTTTTCCATTGTGGCTGTATTAATTTACATTCCCTTCCATAGTGTATAAGAGTTCCCTTTTCTCCACATCCTTTTCAGCATTTGTTATTTTTCGTCTTTTTAATAATAACTGTTATGACTGGTGTAAGATGATATCTCATTGTAGTTTTGATTGCATTCCCCTAATTAGTGATGTTGAGCAGTTTTTCACATACTTGTTGGCCATTTGTATGCTTTCTTTTGAGAATTGTCTATACACATCCTTTGTCCACTTTTAAATGGGATTATTTGTTTTTTTATTGTTAGGTTGTTTGAGTTCCTTGTATATTCTAGATATTAGTCCTTTACCGGAGGATCTTCCTTTTTCAGCACTGCCATTAATACACTCAGAGATACCCTCTTTGTGTTTCTGCTCCATTCTCTGATGACTTAAACTCTTTATTCTCCACTCAGTATTTTTTCTCCATCAGGAGTCTCCATTACTCATAGTGTCTGGTCCCTTGTAACTTTAGCTTCTACCCAACCCATCTTTGCCTCTCTCTCTCCTCTCTCTCTCTATCTCTGTGAAAGTTTTACCTTTCAGCTTCCCTTGGAAAATTCCAAGGTTGCAGTAGACATCCACTGTAATTGACTGACCAGGTTTCATGAAGCTGTTGTGGATAATACCAGTGCTGGACCACCAAACTGACACCATTAGCTTTTTTTGATGAATATTTGGTTTTGGACTATGTTTCAGCACTTCATATATCCAGCCATTGTGCCAAATGTGATTGTCAAAAAGAATCCATTTTTCATCACACATAACAATATAGTATAGAAATGATTCACCTTTATGTCATGACAGCAAGGAAAGGCAAGTTTTATTTTGAGCTGTCTGCACTGCATTGGTTCCATGATGGAATTCATATTTGAAAATAACATTAATTTTTTTACTTATCCATGGTTTCACAGAAATTGATCTAAAATTTTTTTTGAAAGGTAATCACAAGCCATACTATGCACTTGAAAGAACGAGGATGTACCTTCACAATAAAAAATAAATCTAGAAGTGTCAAAGTGAAACGTCAGAGATTGAATGAATTAACTTGGATTGTAATTGTCTGTGTCACCTTGTGCTAGGCATTTCTCTGGGGCTATGTGTAGTAGACACTGTGGCCCTGCCCAGATCCCCATTACTGGGCTCGTGGACCCACCTCCCAGCTGCTATGAGCATTGACTGCTAACAGCTTACAGCTATTCCTTTCTCTGGTGAACTATCCACTACTGAGAGGACAGCAGCTCCCTCCACTGCAGGGAGCACCTATAGCCAGAGCCCTTCAGGCCAAAACTAGACTTTCCTGAGGTCACATCCCTGCCCAGCACTTTCCTCTTTCCTATACTGCTTATCTTATTCCCTCATAGGTTTTTTTCTGAAAAGAACTCCCTCAATAAATCATGTCCACCTGAATCCCTGTCTCAGGCTCTGCTTTGAGGGAATGTGACCTAAAACAGTGACTTAGTTTATGCCTCTGGGAAGTGAAGTAGGAAGCTGGGTTGATGAGCTCTGTGGTCCTCTTCTACTCTAATATTCCTTGGTTCTTTTGCTATGCATTGTCTCACTTCTATTTTAGACAAAGCTTAGGAGAAAACTAGTGATAGTATTGGAATAACCATGTTTCTAGATAGCTTACTACACAATTGACATAAGCTAAGGGTGTCTTAGCCAATCCGATCTCTATACTTCCTTTGGTTACCCCTGGCAATAGGATTTGGAAGAGTTTCCAGAAGTGATTTTATCGGCATGCTATATTATATGCACACAAAGTTCATGACTTGCTGAACCATGTAGACATTTCAGGGTGCCAAGTTCCTGAAATGTGGACCTATCCAGTCACTCATATCAGCCTGACTTGGTACTTGTCAACACCTAGACAGATATTTGGAAGTCTCACATGGTGTTCTTCATGTACAGCAATGTGTAAGTCATTTAGAGCAATAGGCAGACTGTGTTCCAACTTATTTGTAACTAAAAAATGTTAGTTGCACATGATTGTATTATTTTCAGTCTTGGCTTGGGTCATGGAAAAACTGAAGACGAATTAAATCATTGAAGTTAATAGCACAAGCAACCCTCCAAAAGAAAAAAATCTTCTCCCAAATTGGATCTCTCATAACATAATTCCTCCAGAGTAACTGTTCTAACCATCCAATGTCTCCCTTTTCTGTCCTTAAAAGTTAACAACATTTGCCAAAACTTTATTACATGACCATTGTCAAGTAGCCATGAGTTACTTTCACTTAGGAAACTTTATTAAACTAAACTGCTGAACAGGCAGTTGTGGAACTCAAGATCTGACTGCTTTCTCTTCTACTGACTTCACCTTGTTAACATAACCAGGCACTCCTGTGGCTGAATGCTTTTAGCCATCTGTGGGAGATGGTAGTTATTTCCAAAGGGCTCTGTGAGAGTTGCTTAAAAAAGTACTTGCCACACCTCCAATAGTGCTCCAAGTCAGCTCACAATGTTCCCCCCAAACACACATATTAATACCTAGCTGGGGCTTATAGCAACATTGAATTCAGAATTAAGTAGTTCTCTGGTGACTCGTCCTCCAGATCTGAACACAGTCCCAAGCGGAGACCGTCTAGGGAGCTCATTCTGCTTTGGGCTGCACTTTGAGCTCCAGCGGTTGCCGTGGGAGAAGGAAGGATTGTGAAGAATTGGTATTTACTCAAGGGCTTTATACTAACAGCCCTGCCTTATGCCAAAGGGAACCATGAGGTGGACTCTGGGTTCCTTCTATTGTGTGCTGTGTATCCTCTTCAGTTCATTTTCCTAAAGTCCAGGGCCATACAGCTCCCAGGATCTGGGAGAGGCAATATGGAATGGTTCAGTGGAATTAGGAGCAGGAGGTTAAAGACCAGTGTGAGCTTGGCCAAATCAGTTTACAATCCAGGATTCAGACTTCCTGACCTGAAACAGAAGGGGTTGAGGAGAAAAATGGCTCTTTCCATCATAGAATTGTGTCATTTTAGACATGGTAAAGCCCCAGAAGTCACCAAGACCAACCTCCTCATTGATGGATGAAGAAATGGGGCCCAAAGAGTCAGTTCTCCTACCTCCCAGATCTGTGCTCAGAGTTCCCCAGCATTGCAGCTGTCACCACCATAACTCCTTATTGTGTACCTACCAGGTTTGGTGCACTTGGCCAGGCCACCCACCCTCAACTTTGATGTCGTTGGTGACCCAGAGTGAATTTCGGGGTTCAGTTTGAAAGAGGACTTTGGGACCCTGTGGACAGTTCCTGGCACCTTATTTACATGCACTTTTTGTGTCCAGTGTGGGTAGAGTGGGTGTGTAAGGAGAAATGTAAAAACTTTAGGTCGTTGCCAAGTTCCTTACATACCTGATGCTGTGGTTTTACTATTTCAGGTGTTGCAAATTTCAGGCATTGCAACTTAATAGCCAATGCACTATTATTAACAGGTTGGGGCCTTTAAGAGGCAATTAGGCCATGAGCGCTCCTTCGTTATAAATGGGATTAAGGGCCTATAAAAGAGGCTTCACGCAATGCTGGGCTTTCTTGCCCTTCCACCTGTAAGGATGCAGCGTTCCTTTCCTCCCAAGGACACAGCAACACGGCACTATCTGGGAAGCAGAGACACAGGACCCTCAGCAGCTGGCACCTTGATCTTGGACTACCTGGCCTTCAGAACTGTGAGAAATAAATTTCTGTTCTTTATAAATTATCCAGGCCCAGGTATTTTGTTATATCAGCACAAAACTAAGGCACCTGAGGAGAAGGTGAGAGGTTCACCGCTACGGTACTCAGTTGGGTTGTGGAGGCAGTGGGCACAGACGCCTTGGGTCTGTGCCCTGCTCAGAGCACAGCATGGTGGAGGTGGAGAGGAGGTGGGGAATATGCTGCCAGGTTGGTGACAGGAGGGTGTGCGTATTCCTCAGCACGCCCCCAGTGACACTCACTAAAGAGCCGTGGACCGCTTCCTTAAAAGAGCTCAGCAGGCTTACTAATCCAGTTGGCAGGGGTGCTGTTTTGAGTTGTCTTCCAGAGCTGAGCTGAAAGAACACTTAATCGTTCTACCAGGATGGAGTTAGAGCACAGGGTCCCGAGGGAGGACATTTCCAGAGAACTTACTGGGAACCACTCTGGTGTGTGGGAGTGTGGAGAGAGGAGAGAAAAACAGAGACAGGGAGAAACAAAAACCCAGAGACTGAGTTTGAGGAGACCTTTGTAAGTGAAGGTTTCCACCATCCCTGGGCGAGTGTGTCCCTTTAAGGGAGAAGGGGGCTGGCTCCCATTTAGATCTGCCCATCCCTGGGGAAGATAGCAGAATTTTCCATTAATGAACCTAGGAGTTTAAAGATCCACAAAGTCTAAGTGGGGAATTGAGTTGGTAGTCAAACCTTCGAATTAAGTCTTGGTTTCAGAGTCTCTGTGGGGCTGGGTAGGGTGAGGATAGCATGGGTACCTCGCTTAAACAAATGAATCCTGGAAAAGACCTGGAATTATCTGGCTTCACCTCCCTCCCACCGTACGATTCTCTCACGGATGATCATGCAGCTTGTGTTTCAATTCTTCCATTGACGGGAAATTTACATACCTCTTAGTAATAGCCTGGAAGTCCAGCTGTGGGCCGGCCTTAATTGTAAGAGCCCGCTTCCTTGCGTGACATTAAACAGCCGCCCCTTGGCCACAGTTCTCTTCTAGATCTAATATACTGTCTTTCAGATTTCCAAAGAGAGCTATTATTTAGCTACCACCTTACTCTTCCCCCTTGTCATGTGTTTTCTTTTTCAGGCTAAATATCCTCAGTTCATTCCACTGTTGATCACAGAACACAGCTCTAGATTCTTCTGTGCTTCTCTGGATGTTTTCTAATTTGTCCGTGTGAGCTATGGCCTGGCTTTTCCTTCTCTCTGCAGGCCAAGAAGATTGTAGCACTGAGTGTGGTGGGTAGGAGTTTTCTGAGTCTTCCTGAATGATTTTCTGGCACAGTCTGGCCCGGCCTGTGCCTAGTGACTATTTGTGGCTGCCCAAAGGTAGGGACTTTGCCCAGGGGCGTATACTCTGGCCTGGGAAGCTGGTTGTTCCCAAGAAGGTGTGGAAGAACTAAGTTGGAAAACACTGCCTGTCCTTTTCAGAGATCTGCCTACTCCCCAGAATGGCCCACGCTTCTCATTTTCTCCAGGACAGCGGCACCCTAAGGCCCAGGGTCACAGCATAGAATTAATTTTGGCCCTAAGGAGTAGATAATGATCTGGCATCCCTGACCTCCATGCATGCATCCATCTATCCATCCATACATTCAGTCATTTATCGGCTGTACTGAGCACTAACCATATCACAGGCCATGGACCAGGCATGCAGACGGGGCCTTTGAGACGCCAGTTCCTGCTGACTGACCTGTCTTCTCTTCCTGAGCCCCACCCCTCTCTGAGTAGCCAGAGACCCAAAGACAATTTAAGAAGATCCAGGAAGATTAAGGCAGAGGCTCAAGCAGCTCACAATCTAAAGTAAGTTTATAATGAAAAATTTCAGTGAGGGGCCAAAAGGGAGCATCCCCCCTGAAGGGGATATTGGAATCTCAGGCAGTGGGGTAGGAATGAGGAGAGGAAGATTGGGGGGACACAGAAGCAGCAAGCTTAGTTCCAAAAGCATGTGCTTAGATCATCATTACATCTTTTATTGAATTGAAGCCAATATACTTAATTTGCTTAAAATTCATGCAACTCTAAAAGAGAGTGAGATTTTTATATTTATCACAAGTGGGCATGGATTTTTAAAAATGCCAAGAACCCCTGGCTTAGAGCTTATTTGGAAAGGTTAGGCCCTTCCCTCCCTGTTTCTGTTCTCCCTTCCTCCTGAGATGGATGGAGCTATTTTTACTCTGACTGCTTATGGCTCACAGTTCACTGATTCTGAAGAATTGGGGAATATTTTCTTGGCACACCCTATAGATCAACTTCTGGGACCTTCCCTCCTTCAACTCTCTGGCTGCTCATGAAGGGGCAGGGCTCAGGAAGAGAAGAGAGGTGAGTCCGCAGGAACCTGCATCTTGCCGCTGTGCCCTCTGCCCATTGTCTGGACTCTCTGCAGGCCACTTTCTTCCAGATAGCCTCAAATCTTAGCTGTTTCTGTGCCTGTAAATGCCCAGGGTTCTTGGGCCACCCCAAACCCTTTCCATCAGGGAAAGTGAGTCCACGTTGAAGGTGGCAGCTAGTCCATCCTCACCGCATGCCACGGTGCTGACGTCCCAGAGGGCACTGCCCATGGATGCAGAATAATCTGCAGTAATAAAACTCAGAGTAGGCAGGGGACCTATTAATAGTGAGCAGGGACCATGCCCGGCTGCCTCATGCTAGCTTCTGGAGCCAGAACACAGCCCTACCTCCATGTTTTTATCCCTATTTCCAGAATTTGCTCCACCTTTCAGGAAAAAGTGTCCCAGGTCAAATGGCCCTGGGGGAACATTGCCCCATTAGCTTTGGTTCCTTTAGCGAAGCACCTGTCACTTCCATATGGGATTTGCCTGTGGGCAGGAAGAGAAGGGTCAGCCCTACCTGCCTGAGTTCTGGTACCTAGTAGGTGCTCAGTAAATGTTGGTTGAATGAAACGTGCACTGGGCTGACAGTGGGAATGGCCTTTGCCAGATAGAATTCTGGAAATGATTTTCAGGGAGGGAAACATTCCCTTGGGTATATTCCTTTAGTATGTATGTATATATTTACTTAAAAATATTAAGGGGGTATAAGTGTTTTTGTTGCATGTCTTATTATGTCTTGTATAATGCTTAAATCAGGGCTTTTGGTGTGCCTGTTACCAGGATAGTGTTCATTGTACCAAATAGGTAAGGTTATCCTATGTCCACCCTCCTGCCCTCCCCCCTTCTTGGTTTCCCGTGTCGTTTACATCACTTGGCGTCCACGTGTACCCATCTATTAGCTCTCACTTATTAGTGAGAACATAAGGTGTTTGATTTTTCCTTTCCTGAGATAATTCACTTAGGATAATGGTCTCCAGTTCACTCCACGGTGCTGCAAATGACCTTATTTCATTCCTTTTTATGGCTGAGTAATACTCTGTGGTGTGTGTGTGTGTGTGTACACACCACATTTTCTTTATCCACTAATGAATTGAAGGGCACTTAGGTTGATTCTGTATCTTTGCAACTGTGAGTTGTGCTGCAATAAACATTTCTAGTACAGGTATCTTTTTGATTAAATGACATCGTTTCCTTTGGGTAGATAACCTAGGTCTACATTTATTTCTTTGTGGAATCTCCACACTGTTTCCCATAGAGGTTGTTCTAATCTGCAGTCTCACCAACAGCATATAAGCGTTCCTTTCTCTCTGTGTCCATGCCAGCATCTATTGTTTTTTTGACTTTTTAGTAATGGCCATTCTGATAGGGGTAAGGTGGCATCTCATTGTGGTTTTATTAATAGTTTGCATTTCCCTGATGATTAATGAGCATTTTTTCATATATTTGTTGGCCATTTGTCTGTCTTTGGAAAAACTTCATGTCATTTGTCCACTTTTGATGGGGTTGTTTGTTTGTTTTTCTTGCTGATTTGAGTTCTTTGTAGATTCTGGATATCAGTCCTTTGTCAGATGTATAGTTTGTGAATATTTTTTCCTATTCTGTAGGTTGTCTATTAACTCTATTGATTATTTCTTTTGCTATGCAGAAGCCTTTTAATTTAATCAAGTCACATTTGTTTATTTTTGTTGTTGCTGTATTTGCCTTTGGGATATTAGTCATCAATTCTTTGCCTAGGTTGATGTCTAAGAGTTTTTTCCTATATTTCTTCTATAATTTTTATGGTTTCATGCCTTACATCTAAGTCTTTTATCCATCTTGAACTAATTTTTGTATATGGCGAGAGATAGGGGTCTTGTTTCATTCTTCTGCATGTGGCTATCCAGTTTTCCCAGCACCATTTATTGAATAGGGCATCCTTTCCCCAGTGTATGCTGTTGACTGCTGTGTCAAAGATCAATTGGTTATAGATAGATTTTATTTCTTGGTTCTCTATTCTGTTCCATTGGTCTATGACTCTACTTTTATACCAGTACCATGCTATTTTGGTTACTATAGGCTTGTAGTATAATTTGAAGTCAGGTAATGTGATGCTTCCAGATTTGTTCTTTTTATTTTAGGTTGCTTTGGCTATTCAGGCTCTGTTTTGGTTCCAAATAAAGTTTAGGATTATTTTTTCTAGATCTGTGTAATATGACACTGGCATTTTGTTGGGGATTGCATTGAATCTGTTCATTTCTTTGGGCAGTATGAACATTTTAATGATGCTTCTACCAGTCCATGAACAGGGGATGTTTTTCCATTTGTGTCATCTGTGATTTCTTTCATCAGTGTTTTCTGGCTCTCCTTATAGAGGTCTTCAACATCCTTTGTTAAGTATATTCCTAAGTATTTTATTTTCTTTGTAGCTATTGTGAATGGTATTGAGTCCTTGACTTGGCTCTTTGCTTGTCTGTTATTAGTATTCAGAAATGCTACTGATATGTGTACATTGATTTTTGTAACCTGAGACTTTGCTGAATTTATTTATGAATTCTAGGAGTCTTTTGGTGGAATCTTTAGGGTTTTCTGGATACCAGATCGTATCATATCATGATCTTGTATCTAGAAAATCCCTTGGATATTGACAATGATGAGCTGGTGCAGTTTTATTACCCAGTCAGTTTCTTGCAGAGAAGCTGGGCAGGTCATGTGCATTGGGATGTCTAAAAGTTGGAAAGGAAAACCTAGCATGCTCTGTGCCCACAAACAGGGATATCAGAGGGACATCTGGGTCTGACCAGCTTAGGAGGCCTTGGAAAAGGGGGGTGGGCTGCCTCAGAGGAAGCAGTTAATGAACAAAGCCCCATCAGTCTCCATGAGTGGGAACAGGGCTGGTTGCATAATTTTGTGGGGCCCAGTTAAAAATGAAAATGCTGGGCCCCTTGTTCAAAAATTATCAAGAATTTCAGGATGACAATGACAGATCATTAAACTGATTGCAAACTCTTCTAAATGTGAGGCTCTGTGCGACTGCATGGGTCACATGCCCAGGGTCTCCATGGCCCTGGGTGGGAGTCATTGCCTGTCCCCGTTTACCCTCAAAGGTGGGCCAGTGGTAGCATTTGGGAAAGCAGCTTGATTCAGCTCCTCTCTGATGTATTCGCTTTTTACTCTCTCCTTGGCCTAACAGCATTAAGCCCACTTTGCTCTGGTTCCAGACCCACAATGTTTGGTATTCCCTTGCTCCACCGTTAGCTGCTAACAAATCTGAGGTTCTCACAGCAAATAATGCTGAGATACCATTTATCAAGGTCTACCATGCCCTAGGCAGAAGTGCTTTATAGACGTTATCTCTAATCCTTTCAGAAATGCTCAGTGGTATTTTACTCCCATTTTACAAACAAGTAAAAGTATGGTCAGAGACACAAAGTAAATTGGCTAAGGCTACACAAATAGTACATGACAGAAGCAAGATCAGGATGGCTTCACAAACCCATACTCTCCATTCACTCACTACCTTGTCTTTGAGGGCACAATTTTGTCTTGTTAGTTTTTGTGTCGTCTGCAAGGCCCTGTACATAGGCTCGCAATCCTTCCCCCCACCCCAGTCCCCCTATGCCAGGTTTGTGATAAGAGAAGCAATCAGAGGTGAAGCTAAAAAGAGAATTGGGGATCTTGACTCCCGGTAGCGCTCTGCTCACCGGAGTGTGGTGCTCCATTTCTGAGCATCCTAAACCAAAGACAGCAGCTGTATGTCAGGGGCTTCCTGGGTTCTGGGGCTCCATTGATGTTAGGGGTTTCCTGACTCAGGCTTCATTTGCATATCTTCCTGCCTCTCACAGGCACTGAGCTCATTTTAGCCAACTGCATTCTGCTGGGTGGGTCCTCTGCTGAAATCTTATCTCCTCTCCTGCCTTGGGGTGCTGGGCTGGTGTGTAGAAGCCTAAGCAACTTGCTTTCCCCTCTTTTCTCAAAGACTGAGCCAGAGCAGGTCTCCACCAGTGAGCTCTTTGCACCTTTCTCCCAGGGCTTCACCCTGAGCCCTCTCAGCTTCCAAAGGCCCCTCCCAAGCACAAGGCAAGCCCAACCCAATCATCTCTTTGGGGAAGACAGGAAGGGGCAAGTGAACATAAGAGCAAGGAGATAATTTTTAAATGATGCCAATGAGTCCACTCCCCACTCCTGCAGGGTTGGAGGGGCAGGGAGGTGAGCAGTATTCCAGGGAAGGTCATTGTGTGTGGCTGATGCCTCATTTTATGCTAATCAGAGCCCCTTTGAGGAGCCTGCAGGAAATTGGAAGGGTGGGTTTGGCCAGTACAGGTAGAATTCATGTGAAACAAAGCCTCATTGCCCTCCTGCTTTCTAAAGCAAGACTCATATGTACAGATGTGCCTTAGCTTACAATGGGGTCACATCCTGGTGAACTCACCATAAGTTGAAAATATCTTAAGCCCAATATGCATTTGATATACCTAAACTACAGAACATCATAGCTTAGCCTAGCTTACCTTATACATGCTCAGAACATTTACATTAACCTATAGCTGGGCAAAATCATCTAACACAAAGCCTATTTTATAATAAAATGTTGAATAACTCATGTAATTCATTGAATACTGAAAGTGAAAAGCAGAATGGTTGCATGGGTACAGAAGTATGGTTTCTACTGAATGCATATCACTTTCTCACCAGTGTAAAGTCAAAAAATCCTAAATCAAACCATTGTTAAGTCGGACACCATCATAACACACATACACTCCACCATGGGCAGGTAATGTGGCCTGAGAGCCTTTGCCTTTGTCTGCCTGGCCCTATGGTGTGGCCATTAGCCCCACCTCTCTCTAACTTATTGGTGCTTTGCCTCACTAAAGTCCCCGGAGTCTCTGAGTTTGCCCACTAATTTGAGACTCTCATTCAAACTCTACTCTCATTTTCCTTTGGATGGGATTAGGTTAGTGCCTTTGTGCAGCTTGGGATCTCAGCTGAGTACCTTTCCCACTGGCTTCTAATGAAGAATAAATTGAGAGGACTGATGGGGATGTTCTGCTGATTCTGACTGTTTGGGGACAAGGGGGTGTTAGGCAAATCTCATTTTGAAACTGGTACTTCTGTGTCCAGAATATTCAACAGGACAGATTTTTGCATAAATAATGCAGAAAATTGATTGTATGTGCCTGCTGGGCCATAGGGGATTTCCTCTTTGGAATCACAATTTAAGCAATGAGATTCTGAGAACACTGCAGCGAACTGGAGCTTCCATTTGGAAGATCTGATTCTCTTGAGTCCTTGTGCGTGAGCTGGTTCAGGTTTCATGCTGTTTTGCTCATCTCTGTTCCTGTGTTTAGTAGCAGCAGAGAAAGGAAAAAACCCCTGCTCTTCTGATGTTTATTTGACTATTGAGGCTAATTGTTCATTTGCTGAAAAGAATGAAATCAAAGACCAAGGGTCTTGAAAATATTCTCTTTCTCTGTGTGTGTGTGCGTGTGCATATGAGTATTTTTGTGTGTACATGAATACATGCTTTGTCTGTGTGTATTAGAAAGTGAGAGGTGAGTACAAAGCTAAAAATAAAGACAACATTTTACAGAGAATATTTTCCATTCTTTTCTTTCCTCCCAAAAGACACTGCCTTTCAGCTGTAATTACACCCTCTTTTTACCCCTTGCAGAGAATCAGTTACATATGTCCCTGCATACTGTTGTGTCACTGTGTTTATCTTTCAATATCTAATTGTGGTAGAAAGTCAAAAGGGATGATCAGATTTCGGGAGTAACAAGGAAGACAGAGGCGAACTGAAATCTGAGATCACAGCTATCTATAAGTGTTTGACTCAGGAAAGAGAATTCTGTCTACTGGACTTGGTGCAGAGACAATGCCTCAAAACACAAGCAGACCTCTGCGGGCAGTTAGAGAAACCACTTCTCCAGAATATGCGTCCATCTAGGGAGGAGGAGGAAAAGGTGGTAAAAGACTGCCTGTGATTGTAGCCACTGGAGACTGCTGATGAAAATTGTGCATAGCTGAAAGAGCAAATCGCCCTCGTTTTTCAGTGATTGCACTGGATTTTGAAATTAAACCCAGCAGGGAGAATGTACCTGCCTGAGCTTCAAGAGAGGTGCGGACTTGTGGGCTTAGGAGCTGTGAGCATCTGTTTTTCAAGCTCTGGAGTTCTGCGCCTGCCCTGCTGGAGTTTCCAGCGTCGAGTCTCAGGACTGGTGATCTCTTTTTAGCTCCACTGTAGGCAGAAAGGAAGCAGATTTTGCCTTGGGAAGGTGGGTGGGGAGGATAAGGCAGTGGCTCAGGTAGTAGTAAATGGTAGCCCCTTCTTTCATTCTTACTACATCCGGGACGTTTTAATCCTACTCCTCAGGCTAAGCTTAGGGGGGACTTCAACTGTTCAAAGTAAAGACCAGCTCTCAAAAAGCCTTCAAGATTTCTAATTTGATTACAATTTACTCAGTCCTAACCCGACAGTAGTGCTGGGACATCTTTTTCGCAAGGGTTGGGTTTTAAAGTCAGCTTGGAGGGTGAAAATTGTGTGTAGTCAATATTAGGCTCGAAAATCCCTTAACAAAGTGTGCTTCAAGCTGCTCAGACTGGGGAAGGGTGGGGAGAGCCGTGCCATTGGAGGGGTGCCTGCCCTCCCTCTCCTCTCAGCTTGATTTGGGGCATGTGCTCTCTGAGAAGAGGTGAGTAGGACCAGCAGTATCTAAATTATTTGTCTCTGTCTTATCCAGCCAGCTGGGTATTCTTGAATTTGCTTAAGTTAAATCCATGGGGGAAGAGAGGGATAGGGAGCAATTTGTTGAAGAAGACAAAATTATAGCTAGATAGGAAGAATAAGTTCTAGTGTTGTATAGCACTGTAGGATGACTATAGCCAACAATAATGCATAGTTTCAAATAGCTATTAGTAGGAGGATATCGAATGTTCCCAACACCAAGAAATGATAAATGTTTGAGATGATGGGTATGCTTATTATGCTGGTCTGATCACTATACATTATATGTATCGAAATATCACTATTCCATAAATATGTACAATTATCATGTGTTAATTTAAAAAAAATTCGTGATTCATGGGAGGAGGTCAAAATATCAACATTAACACACAGAGTTTGGAAGAAGTTGATTCCAACCCTCATGGATGACTTTGAGGGGTTCAAGACTTAAGAAGAAGAAGTAAGTGCAGATGTGGTGGGAATAGCAAGAGAACAGAATTAGAAATGGAGTCTGAAGAGGTGACTAAATTGCTACAATCTCATGATAAAACTTGAGTGGATGAAGAGTTGCTTCTTATGGATGAGCAAAAAAAGTGGTTTCTTGAGATGGAATCTATTTCTGGTGAAGATGCTTTGAACATTGTTGAAATGACACCAAAAGATTTGTAATATTATATAAACTTAGTTGATAAAACAATGGCAGGGTTTGAGATTGACTAATTTTGAAAGAAGTTCTACTGCAAGTAAAATGCTATCAAACAGCATTATATGCTACAGAGAAATCTTTTGTGAAAGGGTCAACCTATGCAGCAAATTTCACTGTTGTCTTAAGAAATTGCCATGGCCACCCCACCCTTCCATGACCACCACCCTAATCAGTCAGCAGCCATCAACATCGAGGCAAGACCCCCCGCCAGCAAAAAGATTATAACTCGCTGAAGGCTCAGATGATTGTTAGCATTTTTTAGCAAGGGAGTATTTTTTAATTAAAAAAATCAATAAACCCATGTAAGATGCAGTTTCACTGTACCAATGGGTGGTCCAAAAAATATGCATTTGCCTTATCTGGAAGAGGAGAGAGAAGGCGGCGGATTGGGGGTAAGCAGAAAACCTAGGTCTTGATACCCCTAGGCTGACTGCAGAGACCTCTAGCTTCACTGTGACATATTTACAGGGCCTTTAGCTAATAATTGCTAATATATAGCACCAAAAATGCCCTAGGCACTGACTAAAGGAATTTTACATATATTAACTCATTCAATGCTCAAAATAACTCTATACGATAAAACTTTATTATTCCATTTTAAAGATGAGGAAACAGAGACCTAGAGCGCATTCAGTTTGGTCCCTGAAGTTGCTTAAGAAGAGGGGTGTCAGGAGCATGTAGGCAGAGGCTGCGCAGAGGAGATGGAACTTGCAGCCACTTTCCTGAGGTCCAGTGAGGATGTTACAAGTGGGAGGACCTGCGCTGCTCGTCCTCTGGGCTCAGCAATACAGTGGATCCAGCTCTCTTCCTCTGGGTCTCTAGTCGTTCTTTTGCACAGGTTGTTTCCTCTGCCTGGAGCACTTGTTCCCCCTCTTTAACCCTGTAACTCTTATTCATCTCTTCTCAGCTCCTGTAGCTGAATTAGGGTCCTTCCTGCCTGCTGACCGCTTCCACAGCTGTCACTCTCTCTGTCCCATCTCCTAGACTAGAGCTTGTGGGATGCTGGTGTTTCCTTGTTGTAGCCACAGGACTCAGCATGATTCCTGGCTCCCTGTGGTATGGTATTGAGTAAGCAAAGAGAGACTTTGTGTCATTTCCTAGCCAGTTTCTGAAACACAGGCAACTCCCACTTAACATCAGCAATCCACTCCTAAAATCAGATATTCTGCACAAGAATGCTAACCATAGCCTATTTCCTATTATTTTAAATGGAAAAAATTACAATGTGCTACACATCAACCTCAAATCCCTAACCAATTTCCTAAAATATAACTGAAACATAGTAAAATGCCTGTATGTAACTAAAAGATTCTCCTATTTGAGTGTAAAATGCTTAAGCATCCCTTCCTGATCTCAAAGTACTAGTGTGATTGTTGATAAGCAATTGCTTTGTGTGTGGTAAAATCCTTTCTTGCAGGGTCATGGTTTTTTCCCTGACTATACTTTCTTCTCCAAGTTTTTCTTCAACGCTTTCTCAAATTTTGGGGGACTTTTATAATACTAAGCAAAAATTAGGGCAAATGATCCAGTGCTGTGGAAATATGTTCAGGGCAAGCACACAACAGGCAGGGAATGGCTCAAAGTGAATATCAAATCTTATCCATTGAATCTGGAATTTAACTTAAGGTTTTTCCCACATATTGTTTTGTTAAAAATAATGCATTGAGTTTTGGGGACGTTAATGTAATTATTTTTTTCCTACAATTCATACTTCACTTGAAAAAACGTTTTTATCATAGCCAGTGCCTTCCTTTCTTCCTTCTGTTCTTCCTTTCTTTCCTTTTTTCATTACTTCTTTCTTTCAAAGTAATTAAATCCTCAAAATTTGGGTATGACCAATGAAGGGACCAGAATATGCCACCATGCCATAGAGATTATTTTGAATTGAAGGCATTTGAGGATCAACAGATGAAGAAAGAGCCTTTCTCTGTACTCCCTTGTCTGCCTAAAAGCAGAGCCTTCCAAACGAATTCTGCTGTCATAAATTCTGCTTTAAGGGAGGCTTCCTGTACCAGGGGAAAGAGTGACTCCTGCACCAGAAATGAAAAGTTGACACCAGATGCATAAACACACATTACTGTAATAAACCTTATGGTTTTATAAGGAATTGATTTATGTGATTATGGGGGCTGAGAAGTCATGTGATCTGCCATCTGCAAGCTGGAGACCCAGGAGAGCTGGTGGTGTGGTTCCAGGCTGAGTCCCAAGAGAGCTGATGGTCTAAGTTCTAATGTATGTCTGAGGGCCTGAGAACTAGGGGAGTTGATGGTGTAAGTCCTACTCTGAGGGCAGGAGATGAATGTCCAGCTCAAGCAGTCAGGCAGAGAGTGAATTCTCTCTTCCTCTGCCTTTTTGTTCTATTCAGACCCTCAGTGGATTGCCTGAGGCCCACCCACATTGGGAAGGACAATCTGTTTACTCAGTCTACTGATTCAATGCTAATCTCATGTAGAAACACCCTCAGACACACACAGAAATAATGTTCAACCAAGTATCTGGTTCCCTATGACCCAATCAGTTAACACATAAAATTAGCCATTTCACTTACCTTCCGTTGGTTTTCCCCTGTTTTTATCAGTCATTGCTCACCATTTGTTACCCCTTGAGATCCTAATCCTATCTCCTTATCAAGATGGTTTATAAGCACCAAGCTCTAACTGCTTCTTTGAGCCACTTTCTTTGTATTAAGTTCCTGAGTACATACATGAACAAACTGTCTTGTTTTTTGCCAATCTGTCTTTTGTCAGTTTGATTCATAGCCCCCAGATCACTGAACCTAAGAGGGTAGAAGAAAAGTTTTTCCTCTTTGACATCAAGAAATTTGCTATCAGGAAACTATAAATCAGGGACAATTCTGCAGTGCATGCTTTATTTTCAAATGTTTAAAAGTCCATGTATGGCTAAAACAGGCCAGAGAACTGTTTTTTCCTGAAGTTTTCATGAATGGTGATGCTGACATAGTTCACTTGTCCCTTAGAGGCCTGAGACCTGCACCTAACTCTGAAACCATGGCCTTGAAGTAGGCTTGGGTCCCGGTTAAGAAGTCTGCCTACATAGCTTCTGGTTCCTAGCCAGGGGAGATGCCCAAAACTCTTGACTCATCAACGTAATTAAGATTCTACATCTTTTGTTATAAAAGCAAATATCTTACAAAAACAGACACTTAATATTGGTTTCTCTCTTCCTTCACACAGTAACAAAACCCCTAAATTTTAACTAGGCATAGAATGAGGACTACATTTTCTAGCCTGCCTGGCAGTTGGTGTGGCCACATGACTGGTTCTCACCAATGGAATGTGAATGGCAGTGATACGTGTCACTTCTGGGGTGTTGATATTTTTAGAAGGCGGGGGTCAACAACTATCCTCAACATTGTCATAAAGTGGTTTTGCCCAAGATGGGCCCTGTGCAAACTGCCGAGAGCTCAAGGTCGCACAGCTCACTTTTAGGAAGACCAGGAACACGTGCAGCACAGTCCCTGGCATAAAGTGGGAACTCGCAAACACGTTTGCTGAGTGAATGAATGGTTGAGTAAATGACCACAGAGATCTGGGTGTTCATGCCGAATGGGGGTCATCGTTCATTATTCAGGATGGATGACTTATGAATCAAAGACAGTATCAGTTCAGCTTTCAGCAGCCCTCAGGCTACCCACTGCTGTCATCTGCACCTTTTCATTACTGACATGAGATCCCTCTAGAAAGGCCATGGTAGTATTCCTATTTTGTGTGCCCATGCACAACCCCAATCCTACCTCCTCATAGTATTAATATGTTGAGGCCTCTAAAAGAACAGCATTGAAACTAAGGCATGCTGTTTGGTGGAATTAGCCAATCTGTATAGTCGGTTTCTTTTAAAAATTTATTCCCTGGATTCAAGCATAGAATATCAAATAAAGGAACGGAAGCTCAATCCTTGTGCAGGAAGAAGTAAATATAGTGCTTTGGGGGTAACAACCTTACCTTTCCACAAGACAAAGCAGATGGCCCATTTGCAGCCTTCCAGAGCTCAGTTAGCAGAGCTCAGTTACAGGGGAGTGCTGGAGTTGTCAGATGTTAATTTCCTTGTGCCCGATGTCACTGGCTTGAACTTTGCTCTCAACAGAATCAGGCCTAAGGGTGCACCATCTCTCCTGCATGATGGCTCTAGCCATTCTGGGTGGGAGATAAGCCTGATGATGGCTAACGGAGGCCTTCTGAGCAGCTTGCCTACATCCATAACACTGTGCCCTTGGATTTTTATCCTTTTTATTTGGAAAAAAAATCACAAGGACATGGGGCCTAACAGCATTGATTGTCTTGATAGTTTGTTGATTAAGTCCAGGAGATTCTGGCACTTGCAAATATATCTTATTAGGTGTGATCAGGCAAGTAAATTGTCCCTGCCCTCCAGCATGCTCCAATAATTAACTCAAATACTAACAACTAAAAGTTAATCACAGCAGGTGCAAAGCCAGGCTGTCTTTGCATGCAAAACCTCTTTCCCACCACAGCTTCAAGGTGTTAGCTCTGAGACTTGGAACAGGTCCTTTGAAAAAGAGCCTTGCCTTTCAGTAAAAGCCTTCCACATATTATTATTTTAATTTAATTAGGTTTTAAAAAGGTTAACCATGACATTTTAATAGCTTGAGCTCACATTAATATTCTGAGAACACTGTTTAGCCCAGCCAATTGTGATTCAAAAAGATGTTTTTCCAGAAAAGGAATTGGCTTTTAGGACAATTACTGAAAAATAGCTTTCATTTGATTAAGATGGGCATTTTGCTATTAAAAATGTTACTGAAATGAAATGCATAGAAGACATAGAAAAACGCTAAAATCTTAGTCTGATGTAATTTATCTAGGAGAAGGGGAGTCTAGGCGGTGTGTTTATGGAGATTACCCCAAAGGTGGCTAATGTCCTTCAGCAATGAGCAAATTAGTGGACTGCGCTTGTGATGTGCTGTGTGTTGTCAACCTAATGTTTTATTTATTTGCCTGAGAGCTGCTATCTTCATTAGGGAGTTTAGAGAACAAAGCAAGATGATATTCACTAGCCTGGCAAACTAATAAGCTCTTCTCATGTTTCTTCTTTTGCTATCATGGCTAATCGTTGTTTTTTAAAAAACAGCTATTCAATATGCTAATGGATCCCATGGGAGTGGGAGGAAACCATAACTTCCTAGAGAGGGAAGCCGCAATTCAGTCGTACATGTGCATGGCTACTATGTGCCAAGCATTGTGCTAGCTTTGGGGGCACAGAGATGTTGAAGCCATGGGCCAGTCCTCTGGATACTCACAATGAGCAGAGAGCTGGCATTGATTGTACAGTAACTTCCATTAGATAGTGTCATAGATGCTTTGCTGGCCCTAGAGAAACACAGGGGATAAGTAATTAGTTCAGCCTGGTGTGATTGGAGATGGTTGCAAAAAGTAGGGAGGAACTAGAAAGATTTTACCGGAAGGGAAGTCATACGAGGCCAACTACAGCTTAACTGGTGGTTCTCAAAGTGCGGTCTCCAGCGTCAGCAACACTGGGAATTTGTTAGAAGTGCGCATTCCCCGGCCTCACACAGGACCCACGGAATCAGAAAGTCGGTGGAAGGGGAGGTGTGTATGTCCAGCAGTCTGTGTTTAACCGGCTTTCCAGGTGATTCTGATGCTCACTGCAATTAAAGACATGTGCATTCATGGCCCTCTGGTCAGCTGGAAGATGTTTGACTTTACCAAGCTTCCAGATGGGTGGAGGTAAGGCTGGGGTCCTAGGCTGTAAAGTTGGGAAGGTCAATTTGGAAGGAAGAAAGGAAGAAAGGTGAGGATGTTAATATTTATATTAGCTATCTTTATGTGTGCTTTTGTAATAATGACGGTTCTGGTGCCATGTAAGAGGAACCAACTTGAGCTACCTTAAATGAAGAAGGAATTTATTAAAAAGATACCACGAAATCATTGCTATCCAAAGGAGAATTCGACAACCAGGCCTCAGGGAGGTGTTTTTTTTTTTTTTTCTTTCTCTATTTAATGTTATTTCCTTAGGATAGATTCCCAGATATAAGATGACTGGTTCAGAGTGTGAACAATTTCATGGCTCTTGACGTGTGTGGCCAAATAGCTTCTAAAAGTTTACAGCAGCATATGAGACCTCCAGCCTTGAACACGAACACCAGTTTTACTGTATTCTTATCAACATTTTTATTATTTCTAACTTGATAGAAGAAAGTGGCACATCATTGTCATTGTTTCGGGTGATTGCTTATTAATGAAGTCAAATATTTAAAATCATATTTATTTACCAATTGTGTATCCTTGAAAAAGATTTTTTGTCCTTATTTTGTGAGGAGAGGCTCTCCTCTCCTCTCCAGAGATTCAGTATAACAGTAATTTCAGGATAACAGTAATTTTAATAATAGCAAAATAAAGAGGAAATCATATTGATTTTGGTGGCTACAGAGGCCGTCAGCTTAAGAGTGGGAGCACCTTCCTTATCATCTTCACGGGCAGCTGAAAGGGCCCAGGTATCAAGAGAACCGTGTCCCGATCCCAGCTCTGCCACTTTCAGGCCTTGTGATTTGGTGTAAACCTCTGCTCTCCTCTGAGCTCCAGTGTCCTCACTAGAAAATGGGAATAATCCACTCTACCTACTTACATGATATTTTGAAGATCAGAATGAAGTCAGGTACTTGACAATGCTTGATAAACTATTAACATAAAGCACTACAAAAATGTAAGATGCACTATTGTAACATTGGCTTGTGCAAATGAACACTCTCTATGAGGTCACACCAGATCAGGACTTTTGTTGTTGCCCAATAAGCAGAAAATTCCCTGGTCTAGTTCAGCTTTGTCTCACACAAATGAGATTCAATTCACAGATGCAAATTCAGGAAAGATACAGGTGGTGTTTCAGGTGATTTCACTCCCACCAGCAGGTGATGCATTTCACAAATATGTGCAAGGAGCTGACATTTCATGCCTCTGGATGCATAGTGTTCTCCCTTTCTCCCTTTCTTCCTTCCATGTGTCAAACACTGCAGATAAATAGTGAGCAAAAACCCCTGCTCTCACGGAGCTTATGTGTTTATTCAGAAGGACACCAGAAGGACACACTGCCCAGTGTCCCTAGGGCTGACATGAGCCTTTAGTTTACTGAACAGTGCTTTACAGGTTATGAGGTATGTTTACAGCAATAAATGCATTTGATTCTGCCAACTTGGTCATGAGGAAGGCTGAGAGGCATAGCCTTTTGGAGCCAGGCAGATTAGGTGACTTGCCTAAGATCCCATGGCAGAGCCAGCTGTGGGGCCAGAACCTGGGCCCAGTTCCTGACACCTAATGCAGTGCCTTTTCCAGGGCCCCACCCTCCCCAATCCTTCCCATTCTCATATTTACAGTGGGTTAAACATAGCTCTGTTTTGATGAGGAAATTGAAATGATGGGATTCCCCTGCAGAATCCCAACTCACCTTAAAACTGGGCTGGCTTTTGTTGTGTGAAATGCAGCTCCAAATGTAATTAAGAAAAGAAAGCCTGGCAGCCAGAAATTAAAAAGCTAAAAGAAAGAAAGGTATGGCCTGGAAAGTCCCCACTGACTCAAGAAGCCAGGCAACGGGTCCACTGGGGTCAGAGGGGCTGTCGAGGGGAGGGGCCGAGGCGCTGCAGCGGCTCAGCTCTGCTCGACAGAAATGTCCCTGCCAGTCAATGGAATTACTGGAGATGGTTCTGAGGGATAAAGAGAGATAAGGGAGCCAGATAGGAAAGCCTGCAGAAAATTGAACAAAACCAGGAGAAGATGAGATGGGCTAAAAAAAGCAGCCCTGGAAACTTGGGTAAGACTAGCCTGCGTTCCTTAGCCTGTCTTCAGTGAGCAGGGAAAGGAGGTGTAGTCTACACAGCCGGTCAGCCAGGAAGGGTCAGCTTGAGACATGGGCCCAGCAATGGCAGTTTCACCCCGTCCGGAGTCCTCTGTGCATTGTGGCTGCACAGTAAGATGATTTCCTCACCTGATGATCTGTCCGCTCCCCTGGGCCGCGAACCCTCGCAGGGCAGAGCTGCCACGTTCGGCTTTTACGTCCAGCACCTGGCAGGGCACCCGGGGCACACCCACGCCAGCCAGCCAGCATCGTGGCGGTGTGCAAAGCCTTGCCTGCTAAATCTGTTTGATACATTATGGTTTTCAAGCCACTGAGATATTTTTTAACACAGAATAAAAAATGCTCTTATGTACCCAATATTCCCTGACTTAAATTAGGGAAGGAGCGTGGATCGGGGTTTGGGGAATTATTCTGGCCCATGAATCCGTAGGTGAAACACAGAAGTGGGGCAGATACCCAATAATCCAGGTTGATTTTTTTTAAAACCGAAATTTTTGGGACATTGCTTCATTCTCCGCCTTAATCTCAGGAAAGAATGATTTGACTGGTGGCTTCTGAGTCGGACATGGGCTGTACTATCCTGCTTTCTAGTGGGCAGAAATAGCCAGCTCTCTGGCTTCCCTTCTGAGGCCTGAAATAGGAGAAGATAACACAGAATCTCTTTTCTGTGCCTGCCTCCCCGCCCTCCTCTTCCACCTTCTGCTCTCTCCAGCCTCATCTACTCTCTTAGTCTTGTAACCTAGATAGCAGCTGCCTGAGTGCCTCCAATACCTCCAGCTTTTGGGGGCTACCTTCCAGCTGGCAATTGAAGGAGCTCAGGAAATTTCACCCCAAAATATGATTCCTTGGTATTTTGGATTGTCTTCTATGAAGCCAGTCCCTGGTGCCAAAAAGGTTGGGGACCACTGATTTAAAACATAATACCTGTCTCTAAAGTTAATTTACAAGTCAGTCAGTTTCCCCCATCCATTCATCCTCCCTAGCAACCATTTATTGCCCCTAAACAGAATTACCTATACTGCTCATCTTCCCCTCCCCTCTAAAAGGTGTGTATAAAAGTATCTGGACCCCCTTGGGATACTGGGTAAGCACTCTGTGATTCTTCCCATGAGCGTGTTTATTATTAATCTGCCTTAAATGTGAGCTGATCTTTCGGGGCAAAGGGCAAGTTTCCCCTCACCCCTACCCAGTCCAATACAAAGACTTGCATATCCATCTCCTTCTTGGGAAGCCCAGGGTTCCCCCAATATTTCCAGGAATTGTGGATAGCCCTTTGCTTCTTCTCTAGCTCCAAGTTCCTGCTTTTGGTAAATTCTTTCTTGATCCCTTCTCCTTATCTTTCCTCCTGTATAAACTGTCCTTTTCTGTACATCATCTCCCCTCCATGAGCACAGGCCCCTCTTCGTCAATTCCCTAGGGCAGCCACACATGCAAAGCCATGACGTGTGTCAGACTTTATTGAAGGAGCATGGTGCTGATGCTGGTTACACTGCCGTATCACATGACAGATGGTTTCCACAAAGGCAGAAAAAACTGGACGTTAGACATCCTTGTTATCGGAACGCCCTCATTTTCATTAGCTCTACTCACCATCATGTTATTTTGGGTCTTCCACTTTCTTTCCTTACTCACAACTCTTTTTCCCTCTCTTACTCGCTTTACTGCTCCCTTGCAGTTTGCCTTTGGAACCCGAGTGCCAGGAGGAAGAAGAAGAGGGGCAGAGCCGAGCCCGCCCCAGTTATTCTTCTGAAATTTACCAATCGTGGGCACATTTGGGAAGAATGTGTCCCAGGAGAAGGGATGAGAATCAGGGCGGCGAGAGGCCAGAAAAATTCCTCATTTGGAACTATGCTAAACCTGTCTATTCTCAGCCTAGCCTGACTAGCTTTTATATCTAAATGTAAAACAGTGACCAAAAAGAGAGTGTGTGATTTTCAGTGCTTCACTGCTCGGAGAGTTTCATAGAGTGGATTCCTTTTACTCTTTAACTGCCACCATCCTTTAGATGTTAAATGTCACCTGCCAACCAGCAGGCACCTCGAGCCTTTACTGTTAGCTTTTGTTTTTCTTTATTTCCTGACAGCTGCCATTTAAAAATCAATATTTATTGAGCACCTGAAATGATAGCTTTGGGGTAGGAATGGTGGAATATGCAAATGTGATTAAGACATGCTCCCTGCCCTCAAAGGAGTCATGATCTAGTAGAAGTAAACATAAGGTTGTGCTATGTCCTGCAAAGTACGTTTGAAAAGATTACCCTACAATACCTGTGAAGCAGGGAAGGCTGATGATCTGACTTGAAGAACAGCAAAGGAGAATCTCAGAGCTGTGAGGTGACTAGTCCAGACTTTGTCAGCTAATAAGTGATGGAACCAGAATAGGACCTGCAGTTTTTGACTCCTGATCCAATCCCCTTCCTACTGTACCGTATGCCCACATGGGGTGCATCGTATTCCCAGAAAGAGAAAAGAGTATTCTGAAAATTATTGGATGGGTTCCATATATGGAAGAAACTTACCAGCTCTTGGGGAAAAGAGTATGTTGTGGTAGGCAGTAGCTTTCCTCTTTATTTATTTATTTTTTAAGGCCAGTTTCCAAATCTGTCAGCCTCCATAAATCATACTGGGATGATCTTCAGTTTTTCAAGTTGGCTAGATGTGTATTTTTGTTTTATGAAGGTTATTATCCTATCCATGGGTAGGGTTTTAAGCAAATATTATGAGAGGCTGAATAATTGTTGATACTCCAGAGTTCATCAAATGCTTACTGAATGCAATAATTAGGTAAATTGTATGATAAAGTCTGTTTTGACACAATTCACTATTTTTAAAAGCTATTTTGACTTCTGGTCAGAGAAAACCCAATGAGAAAGATGTGAACCATAAATATACAAAGCCTGTGAGGAGGTATAACCCTGGAAAACAGAGAGGCAGAGCGACACTAAATTGCTTTTCAATGTCTCCCGAATCACATTTTCACAGCCAAGTGTCATTTTCTTTATGCAAAGCTTTGTACATCACAGAGCACCATCAGCCACATGGAGGTGTATGTGGACTTCTGCCTGCAGGCCCACAAAGAGAGAAAAGAGAGAACCTTTATGGCATCATTGAGCAGCTGAACAAACAGCTCCTGAAGACTATCCTATTTGGACTTGCTTCCTTATTATTGGATCAGGTTGATTTGAGCTGCCTATTTGTAGAACAAACCGCCAAAACAAAACAAAAAACCTAAGTGAGAGAACATCTATTTACCATTTTGATTATGTCTTTTACTTTCCTTTTCCATTAGCACAAAGAATCGAGAATTGGACTATTCTGTGATTTCTGTCCCTGACAGTGCCAGAGTTCTTCTGCAGTGGTATATAAAGATTATCAAAATATGTGGAGGTCCTTTTTCCGCTCTGGTCACAGATAAATGTAGGAAGGTTATATGTGCATGAAGTTATAGCAAAAAAATCATGGTGGCCAATGTAAATTAGCCAGTCTCTAGCATGCCTCGTTCAGATGCTCAACAAATGCTTGTTGACTATCCTCTGCCTATAGGCCTCTGATAAACATAGCATACATTATCATCTCTCTCTTGAAACCATCACCGCATTGAATACTTGTCCTCATATGGCTTGTGTGGTTTAAAAATGTCTTGTCATATTAGTATTGTTTGATAAATGATAGAATGCTGTTTGAGAACAATAACAATAGTTACTGTTTATTGTTTTCCAGTGGGTAGGATCTGTGCTAAGTGTTTTATATACGTTGTTTCATTTCATCTTATTAGAATTCTACAGGTAGGCATTATTATCTCCATTTGCAAAATGAGGAAATTGAGACTATCTTTTGATGGAGAAGTTCTTAACTTTAGTATATTCAAATTTATCAGTCTTTCTGTTTACAATCAGTGCTGTCTATATCTTCTTTAAGATATCTTTCCCTACTTTAAGATCTAAAATATATTCACCTAAATTTTCTTCTAAAAGTTTTAATTTGTTTTTTTGCCATGTAAGACTAATTTATCTGGAGTTGATTTTTACATTTGGGTCTGTGGCCTGAGCCCAGACCCCCCCGCCACACCCACCCCATTCCACTTTGTGCCTCTTGCGGCGCCCTCCAGAGAGCTGCGGTGTCTGATGCTCCTCTACACTCTGAGTTTGCTCACTCTTCTCCGTGCAAGTTCCCATCCTTATTCCATACAGACAATTATTTTATTTTGCAGATCTATTTTGCAGATCTCCTTTTCCCACTGACATGTCTTGCCAACTCTGACACATATCAGTTATCCACATATACATGCACACAATGAGATATTCTACCACAGTTTACAACAGCCCACGTGCAAACATACAAATGAATCTGTGTAATGTGATGGACTAGCGAGGAGCGTGACAACCCAAAAGAAGTGACTGAGGCAAACATCCCAGTCAATGGGGGTTTATTAAGCCTCCTTCCCTTTTGCGTGAGGAGCTGGAGGGGTGGTACTGAGATTTTAATTTTCCTTTACAAGAGTGTGTCAAGAACCAAGGATCATGATGAACCAAATTCTGCCCATCTGAGATTCTAGGGGAAACAAACCAACCCGAAATTAAATGACTTGCCAGGACTCACTTGGCTGGGAAAGTGGTAGAGCCTCAAAACTGTGGAAACCAGTTCATCTAACTCCAAACACCAGGCTTTTCCATCAGACAGTGTAGCACTATCCACTCGTAACCTTCCTAGAAGCATGCCGTTCTTCCCATAACAGCACGGGAGATGCAGCTGTATCCTCCTGGTGACCAGAACACCACGCAGCTAGACGGCTCTAGATGGTGCTCTCTTCCTGGATCCCTGAGGTCCTCGACCCGTTAACCGTGCCCTCTCTCCCCTGCTTATTCTACCTCTGTCTAGGCTCCTTTCCATGAGTGAAAATGCTTGAATTCCTGGTTATGCTTGGGTACGCGTGCATCTTGATGAAAGAAGTACGAAACCCCTTTGATTACTTCCTTATGCTCTCCCAGAACTTGACATATCTTGCATAGTTCTCACTCGTTTATATGCCTCTTACACAGAAAGCTCTGCAGGCCAGGGCCAGCTGCCTTAGTCACTGCTGTACCTGGCACAGTGACTGACATACAGTAGGCTCTCCATAAATTTGTCTAATGAATGAATAAGGGTGAGATTCTTATATGTTTCTAATTCACTATTTCTATTAATAGTTTCTGCCTTGCCCTACCTCTCAACAGAGCCCTGTTCTGAGGCGAGGGAAATGAAAGTTTGGAGAGCTGAGGATTTAATAAGCCAGCGTTGTTGTCAGGCACACCGCGACCACGTGTTCAGGTCCAGTAACTGTGTTCTTGCTCATTCCTGGTTAAAGCGTCCCCCTCTTATCTGCTTGTGGGTAAATAGTCCCTGCTCGTTGCTCCTGCAGAAGACCTGAGCCAGAGAGAGCCTTGGTCCTCTTTACCGAGTCCCTGCCACCCTTTCCACATGCCCCGGACACGGTTTTGCCAGCAGCCTGTCACCCATGGACGTCTCCCCGTGGCCTGAGCCCAGACCCCCTGCCACACCCACCCCATTCCACTTTGTGCCTCTTGCGGCGCCCTCCGGAGAGCTGCGGTGTCTGATGCTCCTCTACACGCTGAGTTTGCTCACTCTTCTCCATGCGAGTCCCCATTCATGCTGCTGAGCCTCGGAGGGACCTGGCTGCCACCTAGGAGGTCCTTACGACCACCTCAGGCAGAACTATTCCCCAGGTTCTTGCTCTCCACGAAGGAGGGGAAGGTTAGCGTGCAGGGGGGAGAGGTGGGACAGGAGAGCAGCAGGGTGGCAGACGGGAGAGCCCTGGGAAGCTGGCGGTGGCCAGTCTTGCTGTAGGTCACACCCTGACTTGGGGAAGAGATCGTGTCGTGGTGGAAGTGGGTGGCCGAGGCTGAGGAGGGAGTGTATCTTGTTTGTCTTTTTATCCTTCGTACCTTCCATGGAGTCTGCCAGGAACAGGTAGTCAGTAGAGGTTAGTGAGTGGCATGAATGCATTCCAGTGCAGGCTTTGTCCCTAAAACTCTGTGTGACATTGGACTAATCAATTCACCTCTGAGCTTCAATTTTCCCATCTGCTAAGTGTGAATCATAGTGACTCTCACAGTGTTGTTTCAAGGATGAAATAATTTAATGCGCTTGAGATTATGACATCAATAGCCTCCAATATTTTTTCAGCATGTCCTCCTGTCAGGAGCTTTTAAATATATGTATCCCAATGTATGTATATTTATTTAGTTTTAAATTACATCTATGTTCCATTACATATTTACATAATACATATTTTTAAAGGATGAGGCAAAAATAAATAGAAGTTTTAATATATTCTTTCTGTAACCTAATGGATAATTTTGTGCACTCCTGGGTTTGTATTTATCTTACTTTGGAGATCTTGACTTTAAAGTCTGATATACACACATAAGGGGGAAAATAGTCTAAAATGTTAGACTATTTTTGCATACAACACTTCTGACTTTGAATGTGTGGTATCTTTTCTAACACCACTTCAACTCTCAATTCAATTCAATTCTGACATTATCTACCTAGAATCATCATCAGATCCCACAAAGTAAGGATTTAGTCCCACAAGACTTCTGTCACATCAGATGCCAGTTGCAAGTCTGGTTGCAAGTACCAGGTTGTCACTGGTACTTCTGACCAGCCAGCTATAAATTCAGGGGGTTCCCACAACATACCCCCCAGGTTCAAAAATTTGCTAGAATGACTCACAGAACTCAGGAAAGCACTTTATTCAGTATTACCAGTTTATTATAAAGGATATGATGCAGGAATAGCCAAATGGAAGAGATGCACAAGGCATAGGGCAAGGTATGGGAGAGGGGCAGGGACCTTCCATGCTCTCTCCAGGTGGGCCACCTTCCCAGCGTGTCCCTGTGTCCACCAAATCCCATGCTCTCCAAACCCCTTTGTTTAGAGGTTTTTATGGAGGTTTCAATATGCAGTCATGATTGATTATATCATTGGCCATTGACGATTGAACTAAATCTCCAGCCCCATCCTCTCCTCCGAGGTCCCAGGGCAGGGCTGACAGTTTCAACCCTGTAATCACATGGATGACTCCTTTGGCAACCAGCCCCCTTCCTGGAGCTATCTAGGGGCCCACCAACAGTCACCTCGTTAGCATCAACCCAGGTATGGTTATAAGGGGTTTGTTATGAACAACAAAAGACCCTCCTATCACCCCTTTCACTCAGGAAATGCCAAGGGTTTTAGAAGCCCTGTGTCAGGAACCAGGAACAAAGACCAAATATTTATTTCTTACTGTACCACCGATATCTATGGATTGCTGCTCATATTAGCATTTTGGTGGCTAAAATGTGATGCCCATTTATTTGCTCATTGATATTTGATCAATAAATGACATCATCTCAATGGTAAAAATACACCACCTCCCCTACCCCCATAGGATTCGGTAAAGTTACTTTCATATTAAATTTTAAAATGCTGATCATAAACATTTATGCTTTTCCCGAGTTGGCTCTCAACCAGAAAAGGTTGCTCACCACTAGTTTAATGTCACTAGTAACCACATGTGTTTCTTGGAAATGTAAATTCTTGGGCTTGTTAAAGCAAAATGCTCCTTAGGGCACTATAAACAGATGTTGTAGAGGCATTACCCGCATCAACAGAGGAAATTTCCCTCTTCTTGCTCCATCAAAGAAGTTACATTGGCAATAAACTGGGGTTCATTCATTCCTTCATCTAAGAAATACCTATTGAGTGCCAGGCCCTGGGCTAGTCCCTGGAAATAAAGGATTAAACAAGAGCAATATGGGCTTTACCTCATGGACTTACACACTAACTGAGGTGAAAGAGCCACACAGCACAGCGATGTACAAATGAGGCAGTTACAGACAGGACAGTCTATGGAGGAGACCCTCTCCCTGCTGCGACAGCTGTGGGGATAGGTGTGGTCCTTTCTGAGGGTCAAGGAAAGTTTCTCTGAGGAGGTGACATTTCAGCCCTACGTGAAGGATGAGAAAACATCTGGCCACGGGACAGAGTGTTGGAAAGCATGTGGTAGGAAAGGGAAAGGTTGGAGAGTGGTGAGCTAAGGGGAGGGGTGCCCAGTGCTCAGCTGGAGAGGAGGTGGAGACCGTACAGTGCACGAAGGCAGAGACATCTGTGCGGGAAGGTGGGGACCATCCATAAAGGAAGGTGGGGACCATGTGATGCATGAAGGTAGAGACCATATCGAGGTTCACCTTGTAAAGTCACGGTAGAGAATTGGGATTTTAAGTGCAATCACTGGTCAC
>RJWJ010016503.1:0-34372 GCA_004363605.1 Indri indri
CCTCACCCCTTCCTTATGGCGAGCTATCTCTCTGACTTCCTTGTGCCCCCATGGGTGCCCACCTGGAGGCCACAGTGCACCTGCTGGCACTGAGCTCCTCAGGGCTCCATTCAGGGCCCTGCTGTGCACCTGCTGCCCTCCTAGTTGCCAGCATTTTACAGTTGCCACCTTCCTGCCCCCAGCACTGCTGGCAGAGCCTCTACTGACGCTGTATTTGCTGAGGAAGCTAATCATACCCCTGTCTCCTTCCCTGGAAACATGAGGAACAGAGGGGAAAACAAGGCACTCTTAGATACTAGTCAGCTCTCTGTCCTTCAAGATGCAAGGTCTGAATGCCTGGTTTATAGAGAGACTCTATCATCCCACGCCACGAGGCGGGAGGGGAGGGGGCCTCTCTGGCAGCAGTGCTTGCTTTGGGTTGCTTCATGAGGGGAAATCATTACCATGAAATAACGACAAACACATACACAGCACCTAGAATGTTCTGGGAACTGTTTTAAGTGCGTGGCACGCATTAACTTATTTAAGGCAATCTTTTGCCAGCCCCTTGCAATGTCAAAAGCATACTTGTAACTATACTGGCCGCCTAGCCCCAGCCCCAGACTTTCCAGTAGGAAGGAAATCCCTTTCTCTCCCATATCAGCTGGAGCGACGGTTCCATCTTCCCGGTCAAGGCACATTCAGATTGCATGGGGACTGCACCTGACTTCTCCCAAATTCTAAGCAGTCCTAGATTCTTAGATCATGGTATAAAGCTTTAGCTTCCTTGGGAAAGATAATGTGTCAATTCAAATTTTTAAACTTTTTATAATGAAAATGAATAGAAGAGAGAAGACTACAATGAACCCTTTCATATTTTATGCCTCCCATCTTCAACGATTATCATCTTATGAATAGTCGTATTTCATCTATACCCCTACTCACAGGATTATTTTGAAGCAAATCACAGACATCCTATTATTTCATCTATAAATACTTTAGTATGTGTGCCAGTTATTAATTTATTACTCCTCAGCTCCAAATCGATCCACCCTTCTTAGCCCCGATGCTTGATACTGGAGCTTGACCCTAGAAACATTTCTTTCGCCAGCTGGCAAGACGTTCAGCTTTGTCAGTAGAGGGCACCGGAGGGACTTTGTAGGAGAAAGAGACTTCTCTTCCTGGTTCCACTGTGTTGGTCCCCGCTTGTTCTTGCAGTGCAAAGCAGCAAGGGCTGGTGAGACATGCAGTGGTGCTTACCTCCCGGTGAGTTTCAGCAGCACCCAACTGGGTGGCTTCCCAGTGAGCTCTGCTGGTGACTCTGCCAGCTCCCAGTGAGTCTCACAGGTGCCCCGCTGGCATCTTCCCATAAAGAGCTGCCGGCACCCACCCAAGAGGCCTCCCCCTGCCTGCTCCAGCCACCTCAGGGAGCTTCTCCGCCACCCAGTGGGGCACAAATACAGCCTCTCCAAGCAGACGTGGGTCTCAGCCCTGAGGCGGCGGGAAGCTCTGCCCTGGATGTGTCCCTTCCTTGGATGTTCTGTCTCAGTACTTACTAGAGTTAGTAGCTGCTGCTTATAGCTCCTATTCTGCTATTTAGAGTTCACTTCACCCCTTAGCAGTTAATCCCCTGTTACTAATTAATAATTCTTTGTATTAAACCTTCCCTGTTCAAAATACCATATGGTTTCTCTCTCCTAACTGGATTTTAACTGACACGGAAGCTTTTAATTGAGCATTTGGAACTATTTCATTTCCTCTCCTTTCTTAGCATATCAGTTTTACTTCTTTTTTTAATTTTTTTTTTTAGTGGTTGCCCTAGAGTCTGCAATATACATTTACAGCTAATCCAAGTCCACTTTTAAATGACATTATACCACTTCATGGGTAGTGCAAGTACCTTCAATAACAAAATAATCCTAATTCTCCCCTCCCATCCCTGTATCATTGCTGTCATTCATTTCACTTATAAATGAGCATGCACACACACACACACACACACACACACACCTCAAAGATATCGTGGGTTCAGTTCCAGACCACCACGATAAAGTGATATCGCAATGAAGCGAGTCACACAATTTTTTTGGTTTCTCGGTGCTTATAAAAGTTATGTTTCACTATACTGTAGTCTATTAAGTGTGCAATAGTATATGTATAAAAACAATGTATATACCTTAATTAAAATAACACATTATTGCTGAAAAATGCTGACAATCATCTGAGCCTTCAGCCAGTTGTAATCTTTTTGCTGATGGAAGGTCTTGCCTTGATGTTGTTGGCTGCTGACTAATCAGGGTGTAGTTGCTAAAGGTTGGGGTGACTGGCAATTTCTTAAAATAAGACAATAATGAAATTTCCCACATTGATTAACTCTTCCTTTCCCGAAAGATTTCTCTGTAACATGCCATGCTGTTTGATAGCATTTTACTCACAGTAGAACTTCTTGCAAAATTAGAGTCAATCCTCTCAACCCTGCTGCTGCTTTATCAACTAAATTTATTTAATACTCTATATCATTTGTTATCTTTACAACAGTGTTTACAGCATCTTCACCAGGAGTGGATTCCATCTCAAGAAACCACTCTCTTTGCTCATCTATAAGAAGCAACTAGTCATCCATTCAAGTTTTATCATCAGCAATTCAGTCACCTCTTCAGGCTCCACTTCTAATTCTAGTTCTCTTGTTATTCCTGCCACATTTGCAATTACTTTCTCCTCTGAAGTCTTGAACCCCTCAAAGTCATTCATGAGGGTTGGAGTCAATGTCTTCCAAACTCTGTTAATATTTTGACATTCTCCCATGTATCATGAATGTTCTTCATGGCATCTAAAATGGTAAATCTTTTTCAGAAGGTTTTCAACTTGCCTTGCCAAGAACCGTCAGAGGAATCACTATCTGCAGATACAGCCTTACGAAATGTATTTCTTAAATACTAAGACTTGAAAGTTGAAATTACTCCTTGGTCTGTGGGCTGTAGAATGGATGTTGCATCAGTAGGCATGAAAACAACATTAATCTAACAAAATGTACATTTCCATCACAGCTTTTGGATGACCCGGTGCATTGTCAATGAGCTGTACTATTTTGAAAACAATCTTTTCTTCTACGTAGTAGATCTCGACTGTAGGCTTAAAATATTCAGTAAACCATTCTGTGAACAGATGTGCTGTCATCCAGGCTTTGTTGTTCCATTTATAGAGTACAGGCAGAGTAGATTAACAGAAGTCTTAAGGGCCCTAAGATTTTCAGAATGGTAAATAAGCATTGGCTTCAACTTAAAGTCACCAGTGGCATTATCCACTAACAAGAGAATCAGCCTGTTCTCTGAAGCTTTGAAGCCAGGCATTGACTTCTCTCTAGCTATAAAAGTCCTAGATGGCATCCTCTTTCAATAGAAGGCTCTTTTGTTTGTCTGCAGTGCAAATTTGTTGTTTAATGTAGCCACCTTCATCAATGATCTCCATTAGATCTTCTGGATAACTTGCTGCAGCTTCTATATCAGCACTTAATGCTTGTACTTTTATGTTATAGAAATGGCTTCTTTCCTTAAACCTCGTGAACCAATCTCTACTAGCTTAGAACTTTTCTTCTGCAGTTACCTCACCTCTCTCGGCCTTCAAAGAATTGAAGAGAGTTAGGGCCTTTTTCTGGATTAGGCATTGGTTTAAGGGAATGTTGTGGCTGGTTTGATATTATTCAGACTACTAAAACTCTCTCTATATCAACAATAAGGCTATTCTACTTTCTTATCTTTCATGTGTTTGTGGAGTAGCACTTTTAACTTCCTTCAAGAACTTTTCCTTTGTACTCACAACTTGGCTAACTGGTACAAGGTCTAGCTTTTGGCCTATCTCAGCTTTTGATATTTCTTCCTCACTAAGCACTAATAATTAATCATTTCTAGCTTTTGATTTAATGTGAGAGACATGTAATTCTTCCTTTCACTTAAACACATAGATGACATTCTAGGGTTATTAATTGGCCTAATTTCAATACTGTCATGTCTCAGCGAATAGGGAGGGCTGAGGAAAAGGAGAGAGATGGGGGAATGAATGCCTGGTTGCAGTCGGAACACACATGACATTTACAAATATACTAATAATGAAAAACTTTGAAGTATTACAGGAATTACCAAAATGTGACACAGAAACATGAAGTAAGCATATGCTGTTGGGAAAATGGTGCAGCAATTGAGTCACATCATTGACACAGGGTTGCCACAAACTTTCAATTTGTAAAAAACACAATATCTGTAAATCGTAATAAAGTGAAGTGCAATAAAAAAATGCATGCCTATATATCTACATATTTGATTATGCGTGATACATATACATAATCAAATACATATCATATATAATCATATAGCGTACATAATCAAATACATTGTTGCTATTATTTTGAACAAACTTACGTGTTAGATCAATTAAGAATTAAAAAAATAAAAGTTTTTATTTTACCTTCACTTTTCCTTCTTTGATGCTTTTCCTTTCTTTATGTAAATCCAATTTTCTAACGTATCATTTTTTTCTCTCTAAAGAACTTCTTTTAGCATTTCTTATACGGTAGGTCTACTGACAACAAATTTCCTAAGTTTTTGTTCATCTAAGAAAAGCATTTCTCTTCACTTTTGAAGGATAATTTTGCAGAGTACAGAGTTCTAGGTTGGTGGGTTTTTCTCTCAACACTTTAAATATTTCATTCCATTATCTTCTTCCATGCACGGTTGCTGAGATGTTGGATATAATTCTTATCTCTTTTCCTCTGTAGGTAAGATTGCTTTTTCCTCTAGCTTTTTGTAGGATTTTTTCTTTATCTTTGATTTTCTGTAGTTTGAATGTGATATTCCCAGGTATAGTTTTTTTCTGGCATTTATCCTGCTTTGTGCTCTGTGAGCTTCCTGGATCTGTGGTTTGGTGTTTGACATTAATTTGGGAAAATTTTCAGTTATTTTTGTTTCAAATATTTATTCTGTTTCTTTCTCTCTTCTCCTTCCTGTATTCCCATTACATATTTATGTTACACCTTTTGTAATTGTCCCAGAGTTTTTATATATTCTGTTCTGGTTTTATGTTTTTCAGTCTTTTTTCTCTTTGCTTATTAGTTTTGGAGGTTTCTATTGACATATCTTTAAGCTCAGAGATTCTTTCCTCATCCATGTCCAGTCTACTAATAAGCCTGTCTAAGGCAGTCTCTATTTCTGTTACAATGTTTTTGATCTCAGCATTTCTTTTTGATTTCTTCTTCGAATTTTCATCTCTTCATTTGCATTGCTCATCTGTTCTTGCATGCTGTCTACTTTCTCCGTTGACGTCCTTAGCACATCAATCATAGTTGTTTTAAATTCCTGGTCTGATAAATCCAACATCTCTGTCCTATCTGAGTATGATTCTGATGTTTACTCTGTCTCTTCAAACTGTGCTTTTTGCCTTTTAGTATGCCTTGCAATTTTTTATTGATAGCCAGACATGATGCCCTGGGTGAAAGAAACTGCTATAAACAGGCCTTTAGTCATGTAGTGGTGAGGTGTTGGGAATAGAGGCAGCATTTTATAGTCCTATGATTCAGTTTCGGTCCTTTAGAGAGCTTTCGCCTCTGTACTATGAACTTTGCAAGTGTTCCTTAGAACCCCCACCCCGCTTAGGTCAGGCAGTATGACTAGAGAGGGCTGAAGGTGGGTATTTTTTCCCCCTCGGTCAGTTGGGCTCTGATAAAAACCCAGGAGGTTAGGCTCTGGTTAAATAGGAAGATTTCATTAGGAAGAACACAATACTCCAGTGAATTTCAAAGTGGTTACTGTTCCCTTCCCTACACCAGAAGCAGGAGAGGATTTTTCTTTGACATTCACCGTGAGAACCTGATAGAGCTCCAGGAGATAAACCCACATAAGTGTCATGGCCCTCCCAAAGGCTGGGTTTTCCTGTAGTTTTTATGTTTCAGACTTGTGGACTCTGAGCCTTCAGCAGATCATTAATTACAGTTCAGGTTTTCTTACCCTGGCACTGTTCCCACAGAGGTTTCTGCTCTGGCAAGTTTTGATTCTTTGCATTTGCCTAATTCTCCAATTTGGGGGGCAGGAGTTTGCCCTGTAACCTCTTTCCTCTTCCAGATATAAGGAGAGTTGTTGACTTCTCAGTATGTTCAGCTTTTTACTTGCTAGGATGGAGTGGCTACTTACAGAACTGGAAACTGGAGCAGAATACAAAAGGTAACCCCCCAAAATAAGGACTCTGTTAACGTAGCCAACAAGCCATGTCACACCTTTATAAAATGACTAATTTCTGAATATTATCAGTATCTAATAATCACAGTTCACATTTTTCCCAAAAGTCTAACGAATACTTTTATCCAATTGGATTTTTTTCCAATCAAAATTTAAATAAGGTCCACACATTGTACTTAATTGATGTTTGCCCAAGTGTATTTTCCACAACTGTCCCCCTTTAATTTCCTTGCAATTTATTTGTTGAAAAATCATGGCTGTTGGTCTTGCAGAGTTTCACACATTGAGTCCCATGGTGTTATTTAACTTGCTCTCTGTACCCTGTACTTCCTATGAATGGGTAGTTAGATCTAGAGACCTCAATAGAATCAGGCTCAATTTTTTTGAAAGAGTGTTAGTGTTATTACTTCCTATTGCTTCATATCAGGAAGTGCATGTCTGGTTGTCTATTATTTTGTTATTGATTAGGGAGGTCCTGAATTGTCAATTAGATCCATTTATTAGGAATTTCCCACCAACTTTTCCAAAATGGCTTTGAAGAAATTGGTGATCATTTCTTAGATTCATTATTTCATTAGAAGCAGCAAAATGATGATATTATAATGCTTTCATTTCTCTTAATTTATTAGCTGGAATTTCTTATAAAGAAGAACATTTCTAAATCAACTATTACCCCAAGACATGGTTTTTATAGGAAAGGAAGTATAAATGCTCTATTATTCTTTTTATTTATCTGTTTTCAGAACAATGAGTTTCCTAACATCCTACGAAGTTTTTTGTGTATGTTTGACTATAATTTTAAACTCACAGATTTTAACACGAGTTTCAATTTATTGCAATTATTATTTGACATACAAAATTTCCTATCTTTGGCAAGAAAGAGTCCCTTCAAATTAGCTCTTAAGGCTGGGCACTTGGGAGGCCAAGGTGGGAGGATCGCTTGAGGCCAAGGGTTTGAGACCAGCCTGAGCAAGAGCAAGACCCTATCTCTACAAAAAATAGGGGAAAAATTAGCCAGGCGTGGTGGGGGTACCTGTAGTTCCAGCTATTCAGGAGGCTGAGGCAGGCAGAATCACTTGAGCCCGAGAGTTTGAGGTTGCAGTGAGCTATGATGATGTCATTGCACTCTAGCCCAGGAGACAGCACAAGACACTATCTCAAAAAACAAAAACAAAACAAAACAAATTAGCTCATAAGTCCTTTTGAAATAATGCCATTATTCTTTTGTTTTTTCTTTTTAACCGTATGCGTGTTGAACAGGCCCAAGAGCCTCTTCCATCCTTGTCAAGGGGAGTGTTAACCTTCTCTCCTTTCATACAACACAATAATGCCATCATTCTTTAATAGCTTCTTTTCTTTCAGGTCCAACAAGATGTTTTCAGCTCATCTCATAAATTCCTTGCCATTTCTCCTAGAAGCCCTTATTCCCTTTAGGGGGAAATTGCATTTAGAGACTATCACCTTAGTTCTAAGGGTGCTCATTACTGGTCTTCAAAGAACAGGGCTAGAAAATGTACTTTTTAAAAGGAAATACATTATTATTTCATAATGATATTTCCAACTCAAAATTTGTAATTATAATTACAAGTTAGAATTTTACCTAGCATCTTTGATTTTATATTTGTGTATCTCCTCTTGATTCCTAATGTTATTAATGAAATTGTGTATTTTATTTATTCTGCAAAATATATATAATAGATTTAGAATGATGATATTATTAAAAATATTAATATTTCTTCTTAATTCATTTTTACCTTAAGGTAATACGGTATTATTTCATAATGATATTTCCAAGTCAAAATTTGTAATTATAATTAGAAGCTATAATATAAATATATACAATCTAAATAATTACAAGTTATAATTTTACCTAGCATCTTTGATTTTATATTTGCATATCTCCTCTTGATTCCTAATGTTATTAACAAAATTGCGTATTTTATTTATTTATTTTGCATTTATTTTATTCTGTATTTATTTTATTTATTCTGCAAAATATATATAACAGATTTAGAATGACAATGTTATTAAAAATATTAATTTCTTCTTAATTCATTTTTTCCTTAAGGTATGGCCAGTAAGGATATAGACAATAACTGTGTTTTAAAAATACTTGAAATAATTCTTCTCTGTGTGTATAAGACACTGGTACAATGAGTTTCATTTATTTTGTTTTGTTTTTGCTTTGGATATATAGTTATAACACACAAAGCAATGTTTCAGTCAACAATGGACCACAAGATCCACATATACATTTGTGGTTCCATGAGATTATAATGGAGCTGAAAAGTTCCTATCACCTAGTGATGTCATAGCCGTAGTGACATTGTAGCTGTTCTAAGGTCATAGCACAATGTGCTACTCATGCAAATCTATGATTAAACAAATAAAACAAGCAAACTGCCATAAACGTATTTCTAAAAAGAGTGACACCTCCTCAAGAAGAGCCTCAGGCAGATCCTTCAGGAGGTATTTCAGAAGAAGACATTGTTATCATAGGAGATCACAGCTGCATGGGTATTATTGCCCCTGAAGACCTTCCAGTGGGACACGAGGTGGACGAGTGCGATATTGATGATCCTGACCCCGGGTAGGCCTAGGCTAATGTGGTGTTCATGTTAGTTTTTTTTTAAAAAAAGTTTTAAAAGTAAAATAAATTTTAAAATAGAATAAGAATATAAAGAAAATATTTTGGTACAGCTGTATAATGTGTTTGTGTTTTATGCTAAATGTTATTACAAAAGAGTCAAAAAGTTTAAAAAAATTAAAGTTTATAAAGTAAAAAAGTTCAGTAAGCTAAGGTTATTATTGAAAAAATATTTTTAATAAATTTAGTGTAGACTAAGTGTCCAGTGTTTATAAAGTCTACCGTAGTGTACAGTAATGTCCAAGGCCTTCACACTCACTCACCACTCACTGACTCATCCAGAGCAACTTCCAGTCCTCCAAGCTCCATTCATGGTAAGTGTTCCATACAGTTGTACCATTTTTTACCTTTTATACTGTATTTTTATTGTACATTTTCTATATTTAGATATGTTTAGAAACACAAATAGTTACCATTGTGTTACAGTTGCCTACAGTATTCAGTACAGCAACATGCTGTACAGCTTTGTAGCCCAGGAGCAATAGGCTGTACCATACAGCTCAGCTGTGGGGTAGACTTGCGGTTTGTGTAAATACACTCTATGATGTTGGCACAAGGGTGAAACTACCTAATGGCACCATGTCTCAGAAAGTATACCGGTGATTAAGTGATGTATGACTACACAAATATTTTTTATCTTGATTATATGTGCATGTGTAATATTTATATGGGTTCTAAAGTTCTATCTACAAAACAAGAGTATATTTATAGAAGTCTAGTTTCCATCTGTGTCCCCTCCCTTTCCCTATAAGAAATCGCTAGTTTCTTGTTAATTCCTCCATTTTTAAAATAAAAGCAAAATACATGTTTATATTCTCCCCTTACTAAGTAAAAGACAGCATATTATGTGTACTATTCTGCACCTTGTTTTTTTCACTTAACAATATATCCTGAAGATCACTTCATAAGGTGTGTAAAGAGATTTTTCCACCCCTGTTGGAGCTGCTTAGTATTCTGCTGGGTGAATGCACTGTAGTTTATTCAACCATTCCTGAATTGGTGGACATCTGAGTTGTTTCCAGTCTTTAGCCATAATAGGCAATGCTTCAGTGAATATGTCTTTTCATATTTTCGCCTTTGTATCTTTAGTTTTGTATCAGTTAGCTTTTGCTATGTATAGCACACTACCTCAGAACTTAGTGGCATGAAGCAACAATCATTTATTCGTTCAAGATTCTGTAGGTCAGCAATTGTGACAGGGCACAGCCCTGTCCTTCTGCTGTTCTCACTCATGCGGCTGAAGTCAGCTGGCATCTCAGCTGGAGCTGGAGAGTCCAAGAGAGATCATTCACATGTCCGGTGGTTGGCAGGCTGTCAGCCAAGGTTTCTCAAGTGGCCTCTCACCCTCTAGTAGGCTGGCTGGTACTCATTCATATGCTCTCAGGGCAGCCTCGGGGCCCCAAGCACATCAAGAGAAAGCAAGTCCCAGTCATCGCACAAGCACTTTTCAATCTTTTGCAGGCATCAGTTTTGCTACTGTCCCATGGACAAGCCCAGTGTCAATAAGGAAGAGGACGACACAAAGACATGCACATAGGGAGGGGTGTGCTACCAGCCATTCGCAAATCCTCTATCATGGAGAGAGAGTCCTATAAGCAGGATTGTTGGATCAGAGGGCAAATTCAAATGTCAAATTGTTAAATCCCTCTCCATGGTTTTGTATTCCCTTTAACTATGAATGAAAATTTTGTTTCCTGATAGTATCACCAAGAGAGTATGTTTTCACATTTCATATTTTTTCCAATCTAAAAGTGAAGAATGGTATCTTAGTGATATTTTAATCTCTCATTATGAGTAAGGGTGAGCATATTTTTGTATGTGTAAGGGCCATTTCAATTTTTTTTTCTGTGAACTGTCCATAACGCTGTCCATTTTTCCATTAAGTGGTTGGTCTTCTTTAGTTTATAAGCTCTTTATATGTCAGAAATATTAGCCCTTTGTCAGTGATATTACACGTTTTCCAGTTTACCATTCTGCTTTTTAAACACGTAAATATAGTCAAATTCATCAATCTTTCCTTTAATGCTTCTGGATTTTGAGCCATTGCTAGAAAATTTTTCTCCACTTTTAAATAATAGAATTTACCAATAGTTTTTTTGTTTGTTTGTTTTACTGTTTAAGGGTTAGGGAGAGTATCCAATTATCCAAATACCCAATAGTTCATATTTTCCCTATTGATTTGAGATGCCACTTTTATTGCAGACTAAATTTCTTCGACTAGGTCTGTATTAAGTTGACATTTAAAGTATGACTAATCTCAGGTAAAAATGTGAATTATTCAAATTCTGTATTTTTGTTCTTCATCTTCCCCTCTGCCTACACTCTCTTTTAAAACCAACTCTAATCTTCACTCCTCTATGAAGCACTAGGCAGTGTGTCAGCAGTTAAAAGTACAGGCTATGGGCCAGGTGCGGTGGCTCACGCCTGTAATCCTAACACTTTGGGAGGCTGAAGTAGGAGGATTGCTTGAGGCCAGGAGTTTGAGACCAACCTGGGCAACATAGCAAGATGCCCCACGCCACCCCCACCATCTCTGCAAAAATTTAAAAAATTAGCCGGGCATGATGGTGTATGCCTACAGTCCCAGCTACTCAGGAGGCTGAGGCATGAGAATCCCTTGAGCCCAGGAATTTGAGGTTACAGTGAGCTTTGATTATGCCACTGAACTCTAGCCTGGGCAACAAAGTGAGACCCTGTCTCTAAAAATCAAAAAGTATAGGATTTGGTATGTGGGACTTTGTTACCTCCTAGTTGTAGGATCTCAGGCAAATTACTCAATCCTCCTTGTAAGGATAACAAAACCTCCTTCACATGGTCATTTTATAGAGTAAATGAAGTAATGTAGGTAACTTACTACCATAGTACTAGGCATATAGTTAGTGCTCAATAAATTATAGGTAGCCCATTAAAGAAGTAGAAGGAGAGGATCCTTAAACAAATGATGAAAAAGAAAAGGAAAAATCCGATATGCATGTGACTGGCAAACGTGGGGCTCAGTGCAGAAACACCTCTGTTGGCAATGGTAACGTGTCATGTGTGTGTACATGTGTGCATGTGCACATGCATTGGGAAAGAACACACAACTATTATTTGTTTTAGTTTGTTTCATTCAGGGATACTTCCCTGTAAACTAAGAGAGTGATAGGGTCTTTGCTTGACAAGTAACTTACACATTCTGGGTATGACAATTCTGAAGCCAAACCTATGAGAAGGATGAAATCCTAAAGAGCAGAAGGCCTTTCAGGTCAGCTTGTACTTTAAGAAAATGAGAGTCTGAGAATTCACATCTGCTGAAGAGCCAAGAACCTCACCTGCAAACGCTGAAGTTCCAGTGTGCCCGTCTACCCCCGGCACTCCATCCCAAACAGAGGACTGCAGATCACGGCCTGCCCCTGGCTCCCCCATCTTGCTTAGAGCTGCTCAGGGCAGAGGAGTGATGTGCCCTATCCAGGTAGCCAACTCCTTCCAGCCACAGTCCTGGGAGGGCACGTTCTGCTCAGCTGGTCTTCATTTCAGCAGTTTTTGCCTCAGAAATCTAGGATGCCAGGTGTAAATCTTGAGAAAACGAAAAAGGGAAGGCTGGGGCTAAGCTGAAGCAAAAGGACAGAATAAAAAATACATTTGGAATTACATTTCTGAGAGGGGGGCTGGGTTTGGCTATACTCGGGCTCAGTTGAAGTTGGAGTTACAAAACTCGATAGAAAACTCTAGAGATGACCTTGGGACATATAAAAGTTTCCCTTTAATTCAGCTAAAAATGGTTTTTAAAATAGCAGAAGAGTGGCTGCTGGGGCTATGGAAAGAGGGATTAGCTTGGGAAGGCAAGAGGGAAGTTTCTAGAGTGATGGCGATGTTCCGTATCTTGATAGGTGTTTGAGTGACGTAGGCTTATGCATTTGTCAAAAGTCACAAATGTACACCTATGATTTGTACACTTCTTTGTATGTAAATTTTATAATAAAAACTGCAAAATATTGAATTCTAATGAATAGGCATGTGGAAATATTAAGGGAAAATTGTACTCGTGTCTACAGTTTACTTGAAATGTATTTAAAATGCATTAATGATTAAATGGAATGGATAGATTGATATGTGATTAAGTAGAGTCAAATGTTAACGGCAAAATCTAGGTGGTGAGTAACGGGTTTACACTAAAATTCTTTCAACATCTCTGTATGTTTGAAAATTTTCATAAAATGTTGGAAAAAGTTACCCAACGCTTTAGTTATCAGAAGTCAACAAATTACTCCGCAATTCTGGGTGTGCAGCAATCCTATGTTGTAACTGGGAACAGAAAACTCCTCCCAATGTACCCTCGGCCTGCTCCTTGGCCACTGACGTCCTCTCTCACAGAAACCTTGGCCCAAAAGTCCTCCCTTTTCTCTGCACTTTCATCATCAGGCCCTGCCCTCTGGGCAGAGGTGAATGGAAAAACAGCACAGGGAACTCAGCTAGCCTAGGAGATCTTTGAAGACTCAAACCTACATGCTGCTCTGGTAAAATGTCAGCATAAGTCCTTTTCTGTGCCCAGAGAAAACTGTAAAAACTTGAGTTTGTTGAAAAAAAAAGGTAAATTGTAATAATTCATATAAATTGCTTAATTTCAAATTTTAAATTATAGAAGATCGTTTTCTAATAGTGGCTTTGGAGAAATGACCAGTATTTGTCTTATTTCCACTGTGGATGGAGAAAGGGCTTGACGTTTGTTGAGCCTTAGATATGCAGCAGGTATTTTGCACACATTAGCTCAGAGTCCTAACACTGTCAGTAGGTAACCCCATTAGCCTCGTTTTATAATGAGGCTCATGGCCACGCAGCCAGTAAAGAGCAGACCCAGGACTCAAACCAAGATCTCAGCTCAACACCATGCTCTTTTCACCAAAGCTCACATTAACTGCAAGAACAGCAGCAGTCATTTGGCCAGGACTTTAGAAAATACCACTGGGTAGAGAAATGAAAATTTAAGTGCCGCATCGTGTTCTATTTCAATTGTTCTCACCAAAACACCAACCCTCGAAAGGCATTTTTAACACTTCTCACCCGTAATATTGACAAATATGAGAATACAAACCTTGGCCATCTTTCCATATTTTCTATAGCTTTAGGGGCAATTTAGGAATTAATCTGCCTAAACTGAAATTTTCTTTTGATGTCAGAATGTTGCTTGTTCATACACTAATGACCCAATTACTCCTTAACGATTTTCCATATCATGCTTAAATCACCAAGCAAAAATTGTTATTCAATAGGATCCTAGAATCTTCCCCCATGTCTCAACAAAGCCAGATTCCTAAATTACAGAAACTATGCAGTAATCACCCGGTAGATGGCACTAGTTGTGCTGACTACCCAGTTTTATTCATTGAAGTAGTCCAGCAACTTGGGTCCGAGGTTTGCCTCCCACTAGGGCTATAAATACTTGAAACTGAAGATTAGCCCCACATGGCAATCGAATCATGTCTTAGTACTTGCGGAAAATACTTTAGCTGCATGTCAGTGCAGAACAGGATTGAGATCTGTAAGTGGAAGCTGAAGGGTGGGTCCTACAGGCACTTTCAGGAGTATTTATCAATCCTGTAACCCCACTATTCAATGAGACCAGCCTTCCTCCACATAGTAAAGTAGGGAATTGAGGGACAGGAATAAGGTAGAAGATGCTGTAAACATGTATTTGCTGAGATAAGCAATGATGCAACCAATTTCATATTTTGTAAACAAAAACTTACGGCAATAAAGCTTATTTTTACTTTTATCTAGACAGTGACCCTCCCCATAGAGCTGATCTTAGCATTGATGTCATCTGAATAATTCTCTTTGAACCTAAGCCAAAATTTGTGGCACCCTCACTCAGAAGCCATACTGAACCTGTTACTCTGCTCAGGACTATGTAGTTAACCCATCCATTCTGCCCTTTGGAAGGCACATCCTTCTAAGTACAATTTTTTTTTCCATTTTATAATCCAAAATTTTAGCGTATTTTAGCCTCACAAAGGCAGAAGAAACTGAGAAAACATACATATGTAATTTCAAAACAGTTATCTCATTTTTAAACGGAGAGCTCAAGGGCCGAAGACAAAGATCTTCAGGGTGTTTAAAGTGCAGGTATCCCAAATCTATACTGATAAATTCTCCTAGCAGAGCAGAGGCACAATCTGTAGGTCTCACGAGTTCCTGGGGAGTCTCATATAGGTGGCTTACAAACCACCGTTTGAGAATTCTATTCATGTATTTAATATATAGATTGATAAACATGATCCTATGCACAGAAGCACAAATTTTGATGGAGTAGATATAAAATTTACTTGAATTTCTCCATTTAGAAATGGAAAAAAAAAAAAAGCTTTCTAAAAACATGAGTAGTTACTGTGTGACAGTGTGAACAGGGGTATGGCAATGAACAGCGACCTGGGCTCTAGTACAGGTCAACACTGATCATCCAGGCCTTGGTTGGCATTTCTCAAAGCTTGGCGAGCCACAATAAAATCACAGGTTGTCTGCTGTGACCTTTCAAAAGGCCCATCTACTACTCAAACTTTTCGACTGATTTTTTTCAGTCTGTTCTGTTTTGAGAAACATCAATAGACCCTTTTAGTTCAGAAATCTGGAGTAATTTGTTAATAATATTTGAACCCAAACTCTGGTGGTTCCCAATAAGGCAAACTTGGAAGCACCTGGGGAGAATTTAAACATACCTGGAAAGTAAAATGTTTTTCTAGCTTCCCCCTCAGGGCATACCACCACAGCATTCACGACAGAGCTATTTTCCAAAGGTCACAATTAGATTTCCTCAGCATATCTAAACTGTTAATCATTACAACTACTTTGTGAAATGTGGGACTGTTTAATTACCCCAACATTTAATCATTGGCTGGAACCTCAGTACACAGGCTTTTACTATGGTCAAGTCATGTTTGCCTATACTAAAGAACTGTGACCATCTTTTTGTACCAAAAATGTCCAGACTCCCACCAGATGAGGGATAAAACAGAAGGAAAAGTAGATATAAAAAAATAAAAAAACCTAGTAGCTATAGGGCAGCTAATCCCAAGAACAAGATTAGATGTAAGAACAGACTCCTTTGAGGGTATTCCATGTTGGTACTGCCACGCACCCTGTGCAGTTTGTTGTCTCCAGAACCCTTTCAAATACATTAAAGGAGCTCAAAAGTCATAGGCAGCCTAAAATGGCTTGGAACAAACCTCCATTATGTTGATGACACCAGAAGAGGGAAGTCATTTCAGTAACTAAGCTGAAATGTTAGATTTGTATAAAATGTAAGCCAACAACTGGCACTGTATCTTCAGACAGACGTAAAACTCCTACCATCTGAGAAAATATTTTAGGGCCAGTTAACTACCTTCCTATACTTTAAAAAAAGTTCATACTTTATAATTTTTTACTAAACTCACATCTGTTTGTTTTCAGCATCATCCCCTTGGCATTACTCAACCCAGCAAATTAAACATTTAAAATGTTAAATGATAAAAATACAAGTGACAAATAGTACTACACATATTCAGGGTATTCTCAAGTTAAACTGTCCTCAAATTTAAACCAAAATTAGTAAGATTATTATAGGGACTAGGCAAAAAAAGAGTTGGTACACTACAGAGAAAGCTAGACGTTGAAATGCCTATGCGAAAGCATACTGGAGCCTACACTGTTAAATATCATCTGGCCTTATGGATTTCATCTTTCAGTTTTTGTATCCTAGCAACTCTTCCCAGAACCCACCCACACAGGAGGGATAAGCTGGTCTCATCAGACTTCCATCCACTTCAGAACTGTTTTGATGACACAATATGGGGGACCCAATCCTGGTGGTATGTTTCTGTACTACATGGTTTTGTTTTCAGTAGGTGTTGTTTAAACTTATTTCAAAGTTGATAGCCGAAAGCACCAAGGAGGAGGAAGGCAGATAATTTTCTTCCTCTTCTTGATGAGTGAAGTCCGAGTAGACTGGTAAGGCAAATATTCATTATGGATTGTGACTCACTTTGCTTTGGTTTTGGAGGCTTCCCTTAAGAAAAAACAAATTTGTTAATAAATGATAAAAAAAAAAAAAAAAACACAGAACAAGGTTAAATTATCAAGGCAAGTGTCAATCACAAAAGTAAAAGCCTAGGTCTTTCTCTATTCTAATCTCAACATGTTGAAGGGTGACAATACTTTCACACCTAATGCTGCGTATTTTTTCCTGCATGAGGTATATGATTAGACAACAAACATTTGACTGCTTATTATGTGCCAGAAGTCATTCTAATTACTCACATAGAAATCTTAAAAACAGCTCTAGGGAGAAGTATTATTACTTACTTGTTTTCATAGTTGCAGAACATAAGGCTTAGAGAGGTTTCAAGTGTCAATAACTTGCCCGACATCACAAGTGAGGAGTATTAAGGACAGGACCGGAAGCCCAGCAATCCATACCTGAGAGTATTTTAATTTTCTAAAACTCCAAAATTCCTTCTTTTAAAATCCTCTTTATTCTCCCACAAATAATTTAAAGTGTTATTGCTCCTATCTTAGATTTAAAAATCATATACTATTAATAATTTGCTGCATTTTTTTTAAGTTCTGAACATCTACAATCTGATATACTCTATCCCAACACTTAGAAAACTTTTGAGGTATTTTGAAATGTGAAAATCTTAACAAAATGTTAGTCACAAAGCCAAATTAACAGTAATCACTAATATTTGAATAAGGGAAAAACTTTTTTCTATAATATATATAAAGCCCAGTTACAAAAATACTATGGACCATAAGTAAACTCCTTGAGATTATTTAATGTTTTGTCTACCCTTAACACTATCTACACAGTGCCTAATACATAGCATGTACTGAATTATTTGTTAAACACACTAGATTAGAGCAAACAATCTGGCACAACGTTTTTTATTCAAATGCTATGGAGCTTTCAGAAAACAAAGTCTACTTATTTTGTGATTTGAAGTGGGAAAAAAAACTAAGTGATAAGTGCAGAGCTAAGCAGCCACCAGGCTGATGTCCCACTATAACTGTAGTAAGATATACTGGCTCTCCATCTAAGTCATTGAAAGACAGCAAAAATTAGGTAGGTAGGTTAACATTAATGCAAGTTTTATTCAAGAGATAATATTCAAGAAGAGTTGAATTCTAACAAAGGAAAAATTTACCAGTTATCCACCCTACAGTAAAAAGTGGAAATAGGTATCATTTATGACAAATAATTCGACCTTTACACTTCTGAATAAAGCTGTAATTGCTTCTTTGAGAGAGCCATTTCTTAACTTTTGCTGATAAGGCTACGTGAATTGTGTTCAGAAACTTTGACCACATACATATACACACCCCTCAAATAACGTAAGGACCTAGGATTTTCACTCCAGGCTGAGTAGGTACCTAGGACATATAACTTAAGACTTCATATTACTACATGAATCCAATTTGAATCACCTTCACTGTGTTTATCTACCACAATTATTTTTAAAAATAATTAGATCAATGTTTATTATGACTTTGCAACTCCCTCAGATTATAACAACATGGTAGTTTCAAAAAATAATCAAGGCCTCCGTTTTAAATTTTCCTTCAACGTAATCCACAGAGTTTAAGAAACGTTAAGAGCACTACCCTAAAATAAATGTGGCTTTCTTCTAAAAACTACTAGTTACAACACAGATAACATTCCATTCCACAATTCTGATAAAGAATCTAGTTTTCTGATAATAAAACAAGAATTTAGGATGATTCAGTCCTTGGAAAATCTTAATGGCAGTCACTCAGTGAAGTCAATCATTCCTGGAGCCACACTCAAAAATTGCTGTTATCATTAATCAAGTTTTTGTGGTTTTTGGTGTTTATTGCTTTAGTTGGCAATATCTGAATTCAAGACAAAAGAACGCCTTTCCACTATGCCTTATGTTAAATATTACAAAATTTATATAGAAGATAGACTCATAGAGGCCATAATGCTGATGTCTTAAGTAACTCACCCATGAAATGGGTGCAGAGTTTTTAGAGGCTATCCAACAATCTTTTTGCTCTAAAAATAAATGTCCCTACTTTTCAGAGTGTTCCCATTCTTCAATAGAAGACTTGAGCAGCTTTACAGTTTTGCTATAAAAAACAAACCACTCTTCTTAACAAATCAAAAACATAAAAGGAAACCATAAAAAACATATTTTCACAGTTAACAATAAATAAAAGTGCAATAAGTGTTCAAGTAGGGCATGTAGTTTAAAAACTACATGTGGGGGTATTTGGCATAGGTCATCTTTTAAAGGCTCTCCGAGGGTCCCTGCCATTACTTATTGTGGTCATGACCATTTGATTATTAGCTGTTCCTCCTGGTAGTTGTGGATTTATAGGTCCTCGGCCATTGCTTCTACCAGAATATGAAAATTGGCATCCCCTTGACTCAGGGCCGCTTTGAACACCGTTTCCTAAAAAAGAATACAAAAATTCATCACTATTTTCACAAGTGGTCTATTGTGATCTATAAAACTATACCTATTTAAAGTTCCAAAACATGCTATTAATGCTTATAAATAATATTGAGGGAAACATACACCTTTATTTTTATACTAGGAAAAATAAATACTCAATGTGGGTTCTAGGTAATAATACACAAATGTATGATTACTGCAAATACATTAAGTTGATGCTGCATTAATGGAAAGAAAAAAATCAACTTTGGCAACAAAATTACAAAGAGTAGAAACAAAACAGACATGTACTACCTACATTGTAAGAGTTAAAAAAAATAACAGTGTTTGAGGCCAGGTACCTATAATCCTAGCACTCTGGGAGGCCGAGGCGGGAGTATTGCTTGAGGTCAGGAGTTCGAGACCAGCCTGAGCAAGAGTGAGACCCCGTCTCTACTAAAAATAGAAAGAAATTAGCCGAACAACTAAAAAATATATAGGGAAAATTAGTTGGGCATGGTGGCGCAATGCCTGTAGTCCCAGCTACTCGGGAGGCTGAGGCAGTAGGATCACTTGAGCCCAGGAGTTTGAGGTTGCTGTGAACTAGGCTGATGCCATGGCACTCTAGCCCAGGCAACAGAGCGAGACTCTGAAAAAAAATAGTGTTTGAGTATTGGCATTTGGCTCGAATATGATTAATGTCTCAAAACAATGTAATTCTAACTTTTTCAAGGCAAAGACAGCAAAGCTTTCCCAGGATGTGATGATCAGTTATACCAAAACATGTAGCCATAGGTCAAATAAAACATCAGCCACCCTAATGAATTCCAATCACAAAAGACTTTTCCCGAGGTATTTAAGAAAAAGACTTCAAAGGACCTTCAACAGGGATGCAAGGACCATTAACAGTACATCTGAGGGTCATGATTGCCTTTAAAAGGCTCATCTTTTAAAAAGGTGGCTACCCGTATATGAAAAATTAAGCTGAGCTGTTACTCTGAAGATAAAAGACTTTCAGTGCACCAAAATAACCAATAATTCTGCATCTACTGTTAGTAATCACTAGATTACAGAAATTTTATAGAAATCAATGGAAAAAAATATGAAACCTCATCACAGACATCACCAAAACTTAGAATTGTCATCATTAGTGAATGTTCACCACTGTATTCCCAGTTACTGGCCCAAATACTTAAATATAGACTGTGCTCAATAAATTGGCTTAAGAGTATATCTAGAAAAATCAGTTCTTTGGGAATTCCCTGTTTACTGGTAGTTTACCTTTAATACTAATTTATTCCTAAAGACATTTTTTCCTCTAAACCTTTCATAGCTCTTAATTCTTATACCTGATCACAAATATGCTAAAAAAAAAAAAAAAAATCTTACCCACTGGTCCAAATGTACCTGTACCCATATTACCATTCAAGGAATTATTCTTCTGTTCATTCTGTGCCTAAAAAAAAGTTTGTAATTTAACCAAATGAACATAACACATTCATATTATTATAACATTACTATACCCATTGTTTTTTTCAATTTAAGTTTTGGTTTCTTAATTTTTAAAAAATTTGTCCAAGTCCATTCAAGGTTGAAATACTCATAAATGTTTCCCAAACCTTTCAGACCTTGGTTACATGCTATTGTATTTCCAGATATTACTTCCTACTCTGCAAAGTGCCAAATGATGCATTTATCTAGTATATGCTGCCACAGGCTCACACACAGACTCACAAAACATATATAATAAAATTACTATAAATATTTTTTTAAAATTATCTTCATTACACTCTGACAGTCAAAATTAGCCTAATCATAAAGACATACTATACATTTTAATTAATTACCCCTTTGTTCTGCTGTCCTCGATAATCTGGGTTGGGTTCACTGAAATTTGGCACTTCTGAATAAACCATACAAAATCTGAAAGAAAATAAAGGACAAGTTAAATGACTTCTGAAATAAAGTAATCAACCTTTCTTTATGTAACATCCCTAACTTATAGGAATGAAGACCTTAGTGTCAAATTAACAGCGACATGTTAACTTTATTCATTTATAAAAGAAACTTCCTAAATGATTATGTCTCATAAAAACATCAAATATTTGACTGTCTATAAGACATAACACATTCTATTTTATATTTAAATTCTTCTTTTGTACTGCAAAAAATAAATCATGTCAAAGATCAAGGACACAGAAACACTTCTTTGTCCTGTTTTTCCACATAGGCTGATGCTAGTGAACCATGTTTAGGGTTCCAGAGTGGTTTCTCCAGCAGTGGTGATGGATTTGCATGATCCATTCACACACTCATCCAGTCCCTCTTTTGACCAATCACTGTGTATCTGCAAAGACAATCATTCAAGGTTAAAAGTGGTTTCCAGGTGATAAAGAAAGAAAACTGGCTATCAAACCACCAGTTTACCCCGGTGTTGCTTATAAATTGATATATGGTGTCAATTAACATTACAAGTATTTTCTTAGGTCTTCACCCCACAAAAAAGAAATTAGAAGCAGTTTTGGTAAATCCTAGACTGGCCCTGACAAAGAGCAGTCATTAAGAATTGAGTGACCTCCAGTGGTTCTTCACACTAACCTCCATTATTATACCTCTTTATGTACACAAGAAGGCCAGGACAGAATCTTGAACCTTTTGGTTATAGACACTAAGATCTTTCGTAACACATAACTCTAATATTACTACTCTAATCTTCCTTCTAGCAAAAACATAGTGTTAAACCAGTTACTGATCTTTAAAAGCTACTAAGATTGCTTTTTCTCCCCTTTCATTATAAACAGATCCTCCAAACAAAATATCTCATGCCCTTAGTGTAGAATAGCTTTCCTTTTTTTTTTTTTATGGTGCCATTTGTGGCTTCTCTCTTTAAATATCCTCCAATTCAATGGGCATTAAGTAGTTATCTGAGCATTAACCAAGTAGAATGGACTAACGATTTAGCTCATTGCCTTCACCATACTTTCATATAACCCAAATGTCTAGGCTAGCATGGAGGCTGAATTACCTTTACACCCCTAGAGAGGATGGTTTCTCCAGGTCAGGGTGGAGATCATTACCAGGGTGGTAGTGTACGGAAGCTCGCATTGCGGCTGCCTGCACCGTACCTAGACTGTGGATAAATAGAGGACTTCAGTTTTCATTGCTGCAAGTCCTTTTAATGTGAGTACATTCACCCATAACCAGAAAAAAAGAAAATTTAAACTTATGGCCTGAAACTCAGACCTAGCTTCTTATTTGGCAAATTACTAGGAGACTGTACTTTGAAATGGCACTTGTGACATCTGAAAGATGTGTATTTCTAAAGCCTACAGAAATGGTCCCACTGGGGTTGGTCTCTACTGCAGCTTCTTACTGCTCTTTGCCAGGAAAAAATGACATTTACAACCATAGGAAACAGTATTGATAGCTGTTAAACTAGTACATGCAAAGTTATTTTTTTAGTTAAGCTGCCAAAGACATTCAGTTTATTAGTTAAAAAGAGCCAAGTAAGAGGTTTATAGTTTAAACCTACCAATGAAGACATTATTTGTAATTAATTATACAAAATGCGTTTTAATACTTACTCCCCAATTTTTTGAAGTTCACCACCTCTTCCAGTATAAAGTGTCAGACATCCTTTCCACATGGATGCATACCTAAAGAGAAAAGAATGTTAGTTCTTTGGAAATATGTATATTTTCTTCTATTCAAATCAAGTAAATCTTCATACTATATATTTTTGTACTGAAGTAGAAGTGAGAATCAAGCCCTCTCTCTACTACAGTAAATCAAATACAATAAATCTAACTTTGATTAACTTGCTACTTACAAAGGAATAATAAAGAAATTCTACTGCCGAATTTTGACATAATTATGACAAACTCTAGAAAATAAAAGAAAAATTCTTTTTGCAAAGCAAAATTATACCCTAGATGATCATATCTTTAGTCGATTAACAAAGGAAGAACTTCTAATCGTAGAAATTTAAGCAGAAAGTATTTTTCAGCCACACAATATATAAAATCAACACCCCAGTGTTTACTTTTATGCTCATTTACACAGTGATATACTGTCTTTTCTTCTGCCCTCCATAAAAGACACAGGGTTCCCAAGCTACAGAAGATTTGGTAGAATGTAATCAAGGTGATTAAAAAAACTAAAGTCACAAACCATTCACCAATCTGCCTTTCCGAATTTGCAATTTTTGATACCAACCCAGCTAAACAATTGTTTACTCTGAACAATTTTGAATGCAGACATCTTTAAAATAATCCCTTGCAAAAGACAATTCCTCCAAGCAAAAAAAAATCCTAGATACAAATCTAAAAGGTAAACTAATCAATATTAATCAGTCTTAAATCAGTCCAAGGTTTGGTTTTCAACAGTTCTCTGTACAACTACTACGGTAACTGCATAACTTTTAAAATGACTTATATAAGGTTCATTTTAATAAGGGTTTTTAAGGACTCTATCCACCACTCTTAAGTTATACAAAGAGTGACACAGGAGACAGCGCAGTAACATTTCTCCATACTAAAGTAAAATTAATGCAAATTTTCAGAAAAAATTTCAATAGTTAAAATTAAAGCACTTAACTTCTACTTGTTTAAGAAATGAGAACACTGAAATCAAGTTTTCAAGATTTTCAGAATTAACCATTATTTAGATGTTAGGTGTATCTTTCTTCAAAAGCTACTTTTCTTAGATTCAACCAGAATTTAAGGGCCTTACAATGGCCCAGACTCCAAGCTGAGTGTGTTATTTTAGTAAGTAAGGTATAATCATTCCCATTTTACAGAAGAGGAAGCTGAAGTATGAGGTGTAGTAACTTCCCAAGGTCACATTAAAGCAGCAAATAGAGCTTCTTTAGTTTTGAATTTTCCTTTAAACTGTACTCCTAGGTAATTGTTCTCCTTAACACTCTATAGACACCATAGCTACTGAGTTTAATTTTTTGACGAATCTTTTAATGGAAGCATCTATGACTGTGACTACAGAATATGAAATATTTGAAATGAGACGCTGTTTTCAGTATATACTTTTATTCATTGGATGAAAGATATTTTGGGAGTCAAGAAGCTTCAATTATGCTAATCCTGACCACACCCTCTCATGGAGGAATTCTCTTTTAAAGATGTGAAAATTTAAAAGACACAAGTAGTGTCATAATGAGTCAGTGTATGAGAATAAAATGTCTTAAGTCCTGACTCTCACTTCCTGCTTGATTACCTCACTTCCTGAAGATGTTGTAAGACCTGAAAGATAGTATCAAAGAGCTCTAAGCTCCTGCACTCAGGGCTCCCCAATACTTCTCTGAAATTATATTTATTAGGCCAGGATCAATCTCCACCTACTCTTTCAGTAGTTATGATTGATAAATCACAATTCTATTCATCACCAAAGCTTCCAAATTCTTTTGTTTTTTTTTTTTTTTTGAGACAGAGTCACGCTGTGTCACCCAGGCTAGAGTGCCCTGGCATCAGCCTAGCTCACAGCAACCTCAAACTCCTGGGCTCAAGCGATCCTCCTGTCTCAGCCTCCTGAGTAACTGGGACTACACGCACGTGCCACGTCTGGCTAATGTTCTTTCTATCTTTAGTTGTCCATCTAATTTATTTTTATTCTTAGTAGAGACAGGGGAATCGCTCTTCCTCAGGCTGGTCTTGAACTCCTGAACTCAAGTGATCCTCCCTCCTTGGCCTCCCAGAGTGCTAGGATTACAGGCCACCATGCCCCGCCCAAATTCTATTTTCAAGATCCTGTCCTGACCTTTTATCTTCCTAAGATAAAGTTTTAGTAAATTTTTTAAAACATCCTATCAAAAAAAAGTGCTAAATACAGAAGGCAAAGAAATTTCTGAGAATGAGCCTTCCAGATATCATAAACTTCTCCTCTTAAATTTTTCCAGTGCAAATTTTACATACCACAGAAAATGATGAATTCCCCAACTGCAATTTTAATTTATGTCCACATCGTCTAAATAACATAGGTAAAATATTGGCCAGGATTTCAAGTCATTAAAAAGTGAGGGGCTGAGAACTGAGTGACAACTACACTGAATTACATAACTTAGGAAAAGAGAAAATGTGGACTGTATCAATCCACTAAAAGACTCAATGACTCCCAGAATAGCATTTAAAACTACACTCGACCTGTGAACTTGGTGGTGGTGGTGAGAGGGCGTGGAGGATTATAAAAGCCTTAAACCGACTACCTTTATAACTGCAAAGGTGTGTTACATCCCAGTGCTGCCCACCATTCAAATTTAACACCAAAGAAGCTCAAAACTCCTTGGAGTGGCCCACAGAAGAGACACGGAACTCCAAAACTTGACAAGATCCCGGGAGTCAGCCAATCCCGATTCTGCAGACTGTTCCGACATTCTCTTCCCACACACTTTTATGCACACCTACCCTCTGGTCAACCGAATAATATCCCCTGGCTGTATAAGGCTTCCGATCTCATCCCACACGGAAATAGTGATGCTGCCCGTTTTATCTGCTACTTTGCACGATCTCACTTCATGGCCGTCTTTGGTTTTGGTCACGCGTCCTGTGAGGGTTTAAAAATCAAAGGGGGGGGGAGGGCTGTGTTAGATGAGGACGTCCAGAAAAGCTCCCTAACTCCTCCTCCGGTATTTTAATATATCTGGAAGGTGGGAACAGGCCAAGCCGGGAGTTCTTGCCGCAGGTAGGATCTGAGCCCAGGCGGGAGCCACTGGAGACACGTGGGTGGGGGAGGGGAAAGAGGAGGGGGAGGAGGAGGGAAGCCCCCGGCTCGCGGCCGCGGCACCCCTCTCTCCCGTGCCGGGGCGCACAGGGGCGGTGCAGTGGGCTGCGGACCCCCACTTACCTATCTCCAGGACAATAAAGACGACATTTAAGTTTTTCAGTCCGGGCTTAATGTCTTTTATAAAAAGAGGCGGGTCGTTGACCCCATTCATATTGAGGCAGGTGCGGCTACGGCAGCGGAGACACACGGGTGGGCAGGGCTGGGACAAAGCTTCCCACCCTCTCGGGCCAGGGGTGAGGGCGGAGGGGCGACCTTGGGCGGGGGTGGCGAGAGAAGGGGCAGAAAGCGGTTAGTCAGGGACCGGGGAAACCAGCCCGGACGGCACTGAGCCTAAAAAAAGAAAAAGGAAAAATAAGCGCTCACAAGTTCAAAAGAATAAAAAAGACGAACCACTCCGCACACCAACCCCGCTCCCAACTGGGCTACAGGATAGCAAGCGTGCGAACTGCCCCGTTCTTTGGAGAAAAGAAGGAAAAAAAAAAAAAAGGCAACGAGTAGACAGGTCTGCCCTAAGTCCCGCTCACACACACGGGCGCGCGCCCAGGCTCTCCCGAGCTCCGGGAAGGGACGGGCTGTGACAGCGAAACGAGAGCAGAGACAGGACAACCGCTAACCCCGCGTCCCAAACAGCGACTGACGAACGCGCCCGCACGTCGGCTGGAACCCTAGGCCGCCCCACCTCTTATGACGTCACACGGCGTCTGCACGCCTGCTGCCACGCCCTCCTGGCACGGTGGAGGAAAGAGAAGGATCGGGAGCGGACCAACGACGCAGCGCTGCCGCCCTCGCTCCTCCCCCGAGGCTGTCAGCGCGGGCCACGCCCCCTCGTCCTTCCAATCCGCTCTCGGCCCCGCCCACCCTGCCCGCTCTCCTCCCACTCCGGCCGCCGCGGCGTAGCGTCACTGCTGCGCTGCCTCGCCTTCCTGCTAACGCTTTTTACCGCTCGGTGCCCAATTTTGGGTTTTCTTGCCTTTGTTTCCCGCAGAGTTCAGTCCCCCACCCTTTCCTTCTAGTCCTGCGGTCATGGGGAATGGTGCAGTTTAGGACTCAGTGGGTACGTTAAAAAGTGTGCAATCGAGTAAGACCAGGGTTCTACCCGGGGTGGTTGGTCCCGGGCCAAGGAAAAACACTCTGGGATGGTGAAGGGGTCTGTGGTTGTAAGGCTGGATTTTAGCTGAGAAGGGAACTGGGAGATCACTTTAACGGCCTCATTTTAGGCATACTTAAATTGAGATCAGAAAGTTGAGGTAGTTTGCTGAAGGTCACCTGGCAACTTATGAGTGGGCAGAACTGCAACACAAGTCCTCCCACCTGGTCTTCCACTTTTCACTCGAATACAAGCAGATAGACAAGTAATTAAATTCCTTTGCAGACATCATTTTTCCTTACCCCTTCCCTCTCAGATTACACCTTTTCCCCATTTTGCTTTTCTTCTTTTACTTTGCACTTGTTTTTATACATCCAAAAGAAAATATACAACAGTTGTGGGAACACCTGCCCCATAACTGGAAAAAAAAATGAATAAAGTTTTAAAGGTTTTTTTTAATTTCATATAGTGAAAAGAGTATGTACTTTAGAGACAAACCTGGGCTCAAACTATTTGTTAGTTATGTGACCTTTAGGACAAGTGGTTAAGCTGTCTAGCTAGCCATAATTTAATCATCTGAAAATTAAAATCCCTGTCTCACCGAGGATTAAATGGGATCATAAATAAATTGTCCAACTAGTGCCTAGCAAATATTAATAGTAGATACTCAATATTTTCCCCTTGCCAATTTTCTATTATTAAAAAGAAGAAAAACAATAATAGCCTGTGATTACTTAATCCTTTCATTGACTTTGTGGGGCGAGTGCTAATTTTACTGATGATGAAACTCACCAAAGACCACATAGCTACAGAATGGCCAAACTGGGTTTGAACCTCGGGGCAATCTTGGTCTCAGAGCTCTCCAGCCTAAAATTAATTTTTAGACTTAAATTGCAGTGGTGGAATTATAAGAGTCGAAAAACAGACTGAAGAAATAAAAGAGTAGCAGCAAGATAAAGCAGTAAGGCTTTAAAGAATCATCTAGTTGACTATTCGTGATGGTAACAGAAATGTTGGAAAGTGTCAGAGAATTTGTTAATTAATTTTCCCCTTTATTTCCTGAATATTTCTAGATCAACCACCACTTCCCAAACATCTGCACAGATATATTATAGATCTTGAAAAAGAGTTTCAAAAATAATCACAGTATTAGCAAAGCAGTCGACGCATTCTTAAGGAAACAGAAGTTTCCATTTCATGGATTAATAAAGCCCAAAGTGCTAAAGATGTTGACATAATGGAAAGTGGTGTAAAATAATATAAGCATGATTTCAACATCAAATAAAACAAATGATGAAACATGCCAGTTAATAGCAGAACCAGCATCCAACTTCAGGGCTCCCAAAGACTCCAATCCAGATCAGAAGCTCTGATTACTACGGTTGTGTGATGAGACTTGACACTTCAAATGGATTGCCCTCAAAGCTGTATTTTCTAATGCTGGCAAAACATTCTCGCAGAAACAATATTTAAATCAGTCTTTTTTTTTTAAGATTTGACAAGATCTTCAAAATATTAAGAATAGATAAGAAACCAATTAAGAACTTTGAACAGAGTTGTGGCCAAGCATTTGGGCAAAGAAAGTAGTTAGCCACTCTCTGAACTCTCAGTCATTTGTCCCCAGAAAGGGGATTAGGTGGGGCTGCTCAGACTAGTTATATTGACATTTTATAAAGAGGAACAAGACACTTAGGAAACAAAGCCCCACAAAAGCAGATGCTGGTGCTCAGAGCAGTGACCCAGCCCTTCCCTTCCCCCACAGGACATAACTCAGCTGAACATCTATTTCCTTCCCTACTTACTCAGTAGTTCTCAAAAAGGAAATGGCGACCATATGCTTTCTCATTAACCAAAACCAAAGACAGCCTTGAGAAACAAGATGGAGCTCTTCAACTCAGGCTAGTTGGTTTCAACTACCCCTAAATCACTCCCAACGGTGGTGATTAATAAAAAGAGAAAGGGGATATCAAGAAGAACAAGTATTGCTAAGCAGATAATCTTTCCTGAAATTACCATTCAGTGAAATAAACAAGGATATCTGTCATTCAGCCCATCCAGTTAGGTCAAAATGATTATATCGCTGATTCTTTAGTATATTCATAAGATTACTTCATGGCCTTCTCCCTTCTAAGGCTATTAGTCTTCAGGCCTTCTTCATTTTTCACATTCCAAACATAAACTTATTCTGAGATGATGGGCTCTTCTACATTTTGCCCAGAACCTCAACACCACAACTTCATGTAAAGATGCTTAGTGAGATCCAGTGTAATACAGAAGGGGACCCAATAGAGTCCTGCACATATAAGGCTCTGGTTACCTGGGTCCTCAATGATAAAGGTTTTTCTAAAAACTTTCCCTGGCACTCAGTACTCATGCCCACTCCCAGGTTTGGGTTTCTGGTATTACCAAGATCATTTTCACTTTGTTTGCACCATCCATCTATTTAGAACTATTAACGCATCAATAAAACCTATCACCAAGAACTGTTGGATACTAGACACCTTGTATGGTGAAACTAACAATTTTAAAAATTAACAAGAACTACAGTGTTCTCACATAATCCACTTTGTAACATAATTGACAAGGTCGAAAACAAAAACAATCTTCTTAAAAAGATTTAACTTTTTCTACAAAACAGTTTATTTGCCCTAAAAAGTATATTTCTTTGGTCATCTAACTGGGTAATTGGATCTTTCAAAGGCTTTGTAATTCACAGTGATAAGTGCGGTGAAACGTTATGCGATTCCCCAGTGTCTGATTCTGCAGGGGCGGTGAATTCTGCTTGTGAGGAATAACTGTAGTTTCCCTGGGGCAGAAATTCATCCCTAAATGGGTTAATTCAACTCAGCTATATTATCTTTTAATGATAGAGTGAACAAGTTTGGCCTCTGTGTTCTAAAAAACTTCTTTCAAATTTACCATACCTCTAAATAGCTGCCTGGATTTATTGTTTATTCAGATAAAAAAATATATATTATTGGATACTGAACTAATTGAAGACTGATAAAACAACACACAATATCTAGCTGCTTCAAAAAGAGATACTCACTACAGTTTGCTGATGTTTCCCAATGTTCTATGTAATTAATAAATAAATAAGATAATAAATAACAGGTGTGAAAACCCCCGCTACACTGGGCACGGTGGCTCACGCCTGGAATCCTGGCACTCTGGGAGGCCGAGGTAGGAGAATCGCTTGAGGTCAGGAGTTTGAGACCAGCCTCAGCAAGCATGAGACCCCCATCTCTACTGAAAATAGAAAAATTAGCCGCCCCGTCATGATGCGCACCTGTAGTCCCAGCTACTCGGGAGGCTGAGGCAAGGAGGATCACTTCAGCCCAGGAGTTTAAGGTTGCTGCGAGCTAGGCTGATGGCACAGCACTCTAGCCCAGGTGACAGAGCAAGATTCTGTCTTAAAAACAAAAAAAAAGATTCTGATGCTGAATGAATTATAAAAAGAAAAATAAAAGAAAAGAAAAGAAAAAAGAAAGAAAAAAAGAAAGAAAGAAAGAAAACCCCAGCTAGCCTGGTTTCAGAGCCCTCTTCCTTAATAAGCCTTGCAAGAAGTATGTCACAGTTTCTCCTAACATCATGCCTGACATGCGTTGGAGTGGAGGGCTTGATGACTCTTTGTAGAAGTCTGATTTACTGTCATGGTTTCTCTATAATAAAAATGAATGCCTTTTCTGATGTTGAAGACTATCAAGCATCACACACATGCACACGCACATACATGCACATACTCACACACCAGGAAATCACCAGGAAGAAACAATAAATGTTTCCAAACAAACCCCTAATCGAGTATTTCCCATAGTAGCATAGAGTGTCCCAGTTGGAAGGATGCTTACAGATAATGTAGTCTGACCCCTTCATATTGTGTATGAAAAAATACAAGCTCTGAGATGTTAACAAGATTACCACCTACAGTCCCTAATGAATTAATGGACCTCAACAATCATTACCACGACTGCTAGTATCACACAAAGAGAGACAACCAATCCAAACCAATTAAATAAGAATCTGCCAAGGTGGGACTTAGGCATCAACATATCTTAAATCTCCCCAGGTAATGACAACCTGCAAGTAAGTCTGAGAATCACAGCAGGTTAAGAGATTTTATTTTCCAGGATAAATTTTCTTTGTTTTCCATCTGTCTATTAATACTCTGGAGCAGTGTTTCCTTTATACTAGGTTAGGGAAAGCCTGCATTGATAAATTTCTAGGACTGAAATAACTGATTATATATTTAAGATTTCTAATATGTATAATCAAATTACATTTTAGGAATTTTTGAGGAGATTTATATTCCATTTGCCCTTTGTATATACATTAAACATAATTCATTAATTTAGTCAACAAATTTTTATTGAACAACTACTATGTGCCAGCACTGGGACTGCATCAGTGAAAAATAATACAAAAATCCCTGACTTCATGGAGTTTACATTCTAAGGGGATAGACAGACAATAAAATAAATAAGTAAATTGTATAGTATATACTAGAGGATGATGAGTACTAAGGTGAAAAATAAAGCCAGGGAGGGCATAGGGATTTAGCAGGTAGGGATGCAGAGTGGTCAGGGAAGGTGATATGAGAGTAAAAATACAAGGGAGAGGAGGGAGCAAGCCAGGTGGCATGTGGGGTAAGGCACTCCAGACAGAGGGAGAGCCATCGAAAAGGCCCAAGGGTTTCTGGATTTTTCCAGGAACAGCAAGAAGCCTGCCGTGGCTGAAGCAGTAAGGAGAGATTCTAGAAGATGAAGAGGACTTTGTGCTGACTTGGGCTTTTACTTTGAGACAGGAATCTATTGGAGTATTTTGAGCAAACATTCTACCCTGACTTAGCAGGGTCACTCTTACTGTTGGGTAGAGAGCAAAAGGAGAAAGGGCGGAAGCAGGAAGATCAGTTATAAGGTTATTGTGTTAATCCACTTGAGATGCGTGGTGGCTTGCACCAGGGTGGTAGCAGTGGCAATGGTCCAATGTGATCAGCATCTGGATCTATGTGGAAGACAGAGCCAACAGATCTACCATCTGGCTGGAGTATGAGAGAATGAGATGAATCCATTATGACTTCCAGATTTTTGGTCTAAGCAACTGGAAGGAGGGAGTTGTCAGTAAGTGAAGTGGGGATGACTACAAGCGGAGCAGTTTTGGGGGATGAGGAAAGATCAGGAAGGCCATTTTGGCAGGAAAAACACAGCAGGAAGAGTGGTATGTTGGATGCCACATGAATCAAATGCTTCTGGGAAGAGGGGATGATAGTTGTGTCAAATCCTGCTGATAGATCAGGTGAGATAAAACTGAGGATTGATCATGGGGTTTAGCAAAAATGAAGGTCATCGGTGACTTTGACAAGAGCAGTTGCAATGAAGTTGGCAGGGGAAGAAAGCCTGAATGGGTCAAATTCAAGAGAAAACAGAAGTCCAGAAATTGGAAATGTCAAAGTAAGTGTATATAGTTCCTTCTAGGAGGCTTGCTGCAAAGGAGAGCAGAGAAACGGGGTAATACTTTGCAGGGAAAGTGGGACAAAAAAGATTTTTTTTAAAGAGGTGAAAAACAATATCATGATTTTGGGCCGAGAGGCATGATTCAGCAGAGAGAGGGCAAATCAAATCACTGGATACACGTCCTTGAGCAGGTGAGAGAGGATGGAGCTAGCGCCCCTGTGGAAGGGTTGATGGGAGACAGAGGAATCCTCTGGAACAGGAGGCTGGGTTACCATGGTGGTAGGTGTGGGAGTTCTCTTCTGATTGCTACTATTCCGAGAGAAATAGGCAAGATCATCAGTCAGAGTGAGAACGGAGAGGAGATGTTGGAAGTTTGAAGTATGAGAAGAGGTTACAAAATAGTTGTCAGGGAACGCGGCAGAGTGAATGATTCAGAAGCGCACTAAAGTCTCACTTGAAGGCAGTTAACATCCAGTTTAAAGTTCAACAGTGGACATGGTTTTATACGTTTCATCAGACACATCATCTGTGAGGGTTTAGGCACAGACTAGGTGGAGAGTTGGATTTAACCAGTATTGGAGTTTTGACAAGTGACAGTAACCCTATTTTTTGCAATGTATATTGTATAAATCTTTCCCAGTATTTAGTCTGTCCTTTCCTTTTATCTGTATTTTTAAGGACAGAAATTTTATATTTTTATATGGTCAAACCTGTTATCTTTTCCTATGGTTTCTCCCATTGCTCCTTTGCTTGAGGAAACCCTTCCTCATAAAGAGATGATATAAACTTTTTTCTGTATACCTTCCTCAATATTTTTGTGGTTGAATTTTTAACTTTTTAATCTGTCTATATATATGCTGTAATACAAAGCTCTAATAAAGTATTTATCAAAGAGTTACTTTATTTTACCAATGTTATTTATTAAAGAAATAATTCCTTATCCTTGCATTTGTGATTTTTTAAAAATATATTATCTTATTATCCTTTTCTAGTTTATAAACTCTGGTTCCAGAATATCACTACTAGGTCCCTGGTTTATCTGTCTATCCTCAGTATTTAACATCCTTTAATGAGCGTATAGTTATAATTCTTCAGCATGTGGTAAGGCCCAACCTCCAGCACCTTTTTTATGAACATTCTCTAACCATTCTTGCTTACTTTATTTTCCTAGAAAATTTTATCATGATTCAAAAACAGACTGCTCTCAAGGTTGGTTTGGAATTGAAAGAAGTCTAAACATTAATTTGAGACATATCAATTTTTTTTGTAATAGTCAAGTGCCCCATTCAAGAATCATGCTGTGATCCTCTATTCTTCTTTTTTATATTTTACTAGATTGATCACTCATTCTTGTTTTTTATACACTTTAAATCCCCTTGAGATCATAGTTTTGCTTTGATTTTGATTTTGCTAGAGTGGTGATTCCTCAAGTAAATTCTCCGGGAAGAAAAAAGGAAGGCACCTTCTGATACTTTACATATGCAAAAATGTCTCATTTTTTTCTCATATATTTTAGGCAGGTATAGGATTTTTAGAAGTTCTTTTGTCTTAGTATTTAGCATTAATTCCAATGCATAGAACGTTCCTTGAAACACTGATTTTAGAAAGGAAATAATGAAAAAAACCTAAATACCAAAAAAGGGAGATTTCTTAAATAAGTTGGTATCATTAGTAGGAATGTCTACATAACTATTTTTGAAATGAGGTCTGTATACATGTACTGATTACTTGTATTAAAGAAACAAGTCCCTGTGGAAAAAGGAAGCTGCATAATAATATGT
>RJWJ010016504.1:9068-34473 GCA_004363605.1 Indri indri
CCCCCCCCGGCAAATCCTTTATTGAAGCCGTTCAAATCTGGTCTTAATTGTAGGGCAGGACAGGCTTCAAGGGCATATGACCTGTGAAGTCACATAGGACTTAATGCTTAGAAGGGCCCTCTGCTTGGTTTCACACTCTCTTTGCTCACTTGAAATTCTTAGTAATTTTTCAACAAGGAGCCCTACATTTTTATTTTGCACTGGACCATGCAAATTAGGTAGCTAGTTCTATTGCAGTGGTTTGCTTTTCCTTTCAAAGGAAGAATGATATAGGTATTCTCTAATGCATGTCTAATGTATGACTAATTTTTTAAAATCTGAAATTGGTATTTATTCTATTTGAATGTATTTAGGCACTGTAAAGAAAAACTCAGACCGTGTTTTCCTCTGCTCTCACACGGCAACAACACAACAACCAACACAGTAGACTTCTGTGACCCCAAAATATGTGGGGATTTCTCTGCACCATCAAGCAAGCAATCAAGTGGCAGATACCAGCTGGGTGTCTTCCAGTTCAATCCCAACACTAGCTACCTGGAGATAGGTCAGATCCCACATGGTGAGCACTCAGTCCCCAAAACTGCCCCTCACCTGCCCCTCAGAGGGGCAAGTCTGGGTCTTTGGAACATCTGATGGACCAGCTTCAAGTTGGAATTCCCATGACCTCCTCCTTGAGTTCGATTACTTTACTACAGGGGCTCACAGAACTCGGGGAAACCTCACATTTACCAATTTATTACAAAGGATATTTTAAAGGATATAAATAAACGGCCAAATGAAGAGTTACGTAGGGCAAGGTCTAGAAAGGTCCTGAGCACAGGAGCTTCTGTCCCTGTGGAGTTGGGGTGCGCTACCCTCCCAGCACATGGATGAATCCTTATTCACCTTTTTGTCAGCCTCCATGTGTTCAGCTCTCTGGAAGCCCCCTAAACCCTGTCCTCTTGGGCCTTTCATGGAGACTATTGGATAGACAGGATTAAAGCATGGACAACCGGGTCAAAATGTGATTGGATAAAAAGGGTATGATCTAAACCCAGCAAGGCTTGTCTGTTGCAATTCTTCTTGGCCTCTCTGTGTAGCATCCCTTCCTCCAGTGTATGAGGCAAGACCCCTCTGGAATGATGGTCTTATGACCTACAATCAGATTAGAGTCCTGCCCTGGGGACAGGTGAAAGGAGAACAGGAGAAGATCAGAGAGAGAGAGAGACAGAGATTCTGTTTACTGTAGCAAGAACTATGGGAGTTGTGAGCCAGGAACCACGGATGAAAACCTACATTTATCTCATAGACATTTATATAGAGATATATATCTAAGTATCTCTCATAACATCACAGGCACTAAGGCAAAATGTCTCTGGTCAGAGTTGAAGCTAAACAAATATTTGAAGTGCTAAAATGTATTCCTTCTTTCCATGAACACCTCTCTTCTCCTACCCGTCCATTAGGATCTTTATGCTGCTTCCTGGACTTCCCTCAGTCCTTCTCCCTAATGTCCCACTATTTGCCCACCATGAAAAATGCAACATGCATGTATATTTTTCATTTAGAGACATCCCTATCAAGACATGCCAATTTTCTCTTCTATTACCATGGAGTTCTACACTGTGTCATTGGAAAGCAACCTCAGATGCTATCTTAGTAATTCTTCTGAGGTCTTTTCATCAGGGCCTTAATCACCATGGAAAAGGTGTGGGTTTTAAAGAAAGTTCTCAAGGAGAGCACACCTGCCTCGGGCTTCCCCATCCTCACTAAAATGCCTTCTTTATTCTATCTTAGCAAAAATCCCCTCTATGCCAAGGATGAGGGGAAAGAAAGGAACAAAAGGAGGGAGAAACTATTACATCTTTTCATGCACTCATTCCCAAGACTCAGTCCTTTAACCTGATGCACTGACTCTACTCCTTTAAAAGTTTTCTGGTAAACAAATCCTTGCACTTATTGCAAAACAAGGCCGTGCCTTGTCATGTGTTCTTAGCCTTATGAAGATACACACATGGGCCTTGTAATACTTTTTTGGCTCTTTCATTACCCAACATCTTAATATTTTATATTAGAAAAAAGCAACACTCAGAAACGTGGCCATGCTGTTGCTTTCCGTCTTGATTCCTTCTTTCCATTTTAAATTTCTCCTTAGGAAACAAGTCTAAAGATTTTGTTTCCTCTTGAAGTAGTAAAATTTACAAAAACTAATCAAATTTGTGTTTTGAAAGACAAGAGTTTTGCCTGCTTGTGTCTGTAACCACGAAGCTGCTATATCAGCAAAAGCCCTTTGTTCGCCACAGGAAGCAATCCGGTCATAACAACTTCCTTTCAATAGTTCAATGGAACTATTGTCTCTGAACTTTATCAGATAGACCTACCACCAGAAATCCCCATGCAACAGTATAAATGATCTTTTTTATAAGCATTAAACTATACTTCTCTCACAGTGGCTACATTTGGTTTTCCTTATATTTTCTCTGTTTATTAAATTTGCATTGCTCAGTAATTTAGGTGAAAGAATTGAAAGTGGGGACTATACTACGTAGGTGATGCTTTGATTCACTAAATTAAAACTACATTTGTGACTTGAAGCAACTGTCGAGAGAGATATAAATAACTATTTAGATGTTTGTGGCTTCCTATACTGCTTCATTTCCAGTAAGAATAGTTGGTAGGCAGTAACTACAACATAGTCTGTAATGTCGGCCTCATCTGCGGTGTCAGCATGGTTTTACTCCCCGCAGAAAGTATCTTTAAAATCATAATCATGTAACTGCCTTTTTGTTTTTAATTTGAAAGATCTTTATCCTTTCTGTTACCTGCTGCTCCCCTACTTCATATTAGAAAATTATTTTCTGCTTAGAGATTACACCAGTGAGACCAGAAGGACAATGCATGACCTCTTGGGTTAAGAATAATGACTTAGTCTCTTGTGGAAAAAACTCTTCTCGGGCTTTCTTTGGGGACTATAACCTTCTTACTGGAATTCCTCAATCCCTCCCCCATTGCCTATTCTCTCCCTCCCCATCAGCAACACTAAATTGAGCAAAGGGACAAATCATTTTTTTCCTCATTGCTTTTCTTCAGTCTTAGTTTAAATGACATTTCCACTGACTGAAGGGATCCAGAAATATACCACTGTGGAGAGTTTTTTTTCTTTAAACTTCCTCACTGCTAGTTATGGTTTCTTGGGTTTTTTTGTTGTTTTTGTTTTTAGTGGAATGACTTTTTTTTCCTTTGGTTGTTTTCTGTTCTCGTTTCCCTCCCTCACTTAGTGACTCACTCTGTCTCTTTAGATCCCGTCTTGAAACATTCCCGTTCCTGTTTTCTTTGGCCTGGCCTTGAGTCCCACAGTCTAATTCCTTTCACACTCCCCACACTCCCCTTAATGTACTTGCCAAGGTTGCAAGTGTGCTTAATTGTATCTTTTCTGCATTCAAATTTTAGTTTTTCTCTTTTTTGTGTTTAAAAAATTAAAGTTTTTCTTGGAATACATTACCTGGTCCATTTCCATTCTATTTTTTTCCTCTTAGTTAGAAATAAAGATGAACAGAATAGAGGGCAGTAGATTTTTAGTACACAGAATTAAAGGGTTTATTTAGGGCTTTCGTTTTCCTTAGAGCTCTGAGAGTTTGGTGTCTGTTAAGCCCTGTTTGGTGTGTGTTAAGTTTGGTGTAGAATCTCAGGTCATGCATCACTCTAGTGCGTGGGAAGTTTGATCCCAGCAAGCCAGGGAGGACTTTTAGACATTATTATTATAAAGAGAGGAAGAAAATTCCCAGAGGAAGTTGCAAGACATGGATATAGGAATGGAAGAAGAAAAAGCTGAGAAATTAGTTTGACGAGGTCATGGTTATTTTGAACAGATGTAAAAGTTGCTAGTTTGGTCTTTGTTACTCCAATAGCTGCATTCCTGCTGTACACTTCTATGCGCACCTACTTCTTCTGAGCTCCATCTCAGTCCTCCCTCCTGGACAGACTGAGCATCGGGTGTGAAATATTCACCACATCCTTTCGGGCTTCCTTGGCTTTGTGATTTCACGGATTGAAGCACCAGTTAACAAAATCTGCCTGGCACTGGTTCCCTCCCCCAATCCCTTCCATGCCCTCTGCAGTTCTGATGACCAACTGCAGTGTGCTCAGGGCAGCGAGAGATAGGGCACCCTCCAGCGTGATAGTATTTGGGTTCTTAGGCTGGATGGGGGCTGAGGTCAGGGCTAAGTGCCAGCTGCATTTTTGTTCTGGTGACAGGCGATGTGAGGTTGTGGTATCCCTTCTGACAGAGATAACATGAAAACAAGACGGAACATATCCAACTGGTACTGTTATGTTTCAGTCTCAGAAGCAAAATAAGCAGTAGCTGTAGTGTTCCTTTGAAAGTTTTCAGAAAGTTAAGACTTTGGCTGGCGTAACTGGGACATTTTGTCCTATCATGCATGTATCTGAGAGATGTTGGGAGTTGGAACCTGAGCCAGGGTGTAGTTGACAGGTCATTCACCTCTTCGTGATATAGGAGGTTTGTGGGTTTTGATTTTTTTTGAGATGGGGTTTTTGCTGTGTTGCCCAGGCTGGAGTGCAGTGGCTATTCACAGGCATGATCATAGCACACTATAGCCTCGAACTCCTGGCCTCAAGGGCTCCTCGTCCCTCAGCCTCCCAAGTAGCTGGGACTGTAGGTTTGTGCCACTACACCCAGATAGGGAGTTTAGCCCTTCATTTTACAGGTGAAGAAACTTTAGGCTCAGGCTTATTGAAGGCCACAGAGCGTATTAGTGGCAGAACCAGACCTAAACCTCGGGTCTCCAGTCCGAGTCTAGTATTCCTTCCATTACACCACACTGTCCACCAGCACTTGTGCTCACTTCTGCTGCCTGGCCCAGGATGCCAAGAGACAAAGGCCTATGACATGTCTTTTTAATGTAATTGGGCTTCCTAATGTTATTTTTCTGGGCATTATGGATAATATTTCTATCTCTCCATATTCTGAATAAAAATATTAATATTGTGCATTCTCATTATGGAGAATAGAAAATTTAGAAACATAGAAGAAAATAACATTTTATAATCAACAGTACTGAAAATCATTACATTACACCTCACAAAGTTCAATCTTATTTTCTTCCTGGATCTCATAATCCTTGGTGCACTTACTTATTTGATCAATTCCCTGATGTGCACTGGTCTGCCTTTGCCACTACCACCTCTCTCACAGCAATGACCTCTTTACCTCACGTGGGTTCCAGCATCCCCTGCAGGGCTGCTGTTGCTGAACGCCATCACCTGGACTCCCTCTTCATCCTACTCAGGCTCTGATACCCTGAGCCAGACCACCCTCATGCCTGGGCACCCTCCTCACCCTGCTTAGCCTTGAGCATCCATGCTAGGCTTTCCTCCTAGGAAGATGTTCATTGTACCTCCCACCAGGCCACCATGGCTTTCCCTATTCTGGTGTAAATGCCTATCCTACTCATCTTTCCCTCATGGAAGAGAAGGAAAACAGAAGAGGAAAGAAATAGAGCTACCTCTAGATTTTTTTTTTTTTTTTTTTTTGAGACAGAGTCTTACTCTGTCGCCTGGGCTAGAGTGCCGTATGGCGTCAGCCTATCTCACAGCGACCTCAAACTCCTGGGCTCAAGCAATCCTGCCTCAGCCTCCTGAGTAGCTGGGACTACAGGCAAGAAGAGAGTGATAGGAAGAAAACCCTAGGAGTAAGAAAGCTAATTTGTTTGAGGATTCATCTACAAATAGAGAAGGAAAATAAAGTAGAATTTTAACAAGGCTAGATTTTTCTTCTAAGAAGACAGTATATAATGTCCAATTTAGGAAAGTTTTAAAATTCAATAGGGAAAGCTATCACTAAAACGTGAGTCCTCAGGATAGGTCAGTGTAATCTGTCTGGGTTCTGTGAGTGCAGTACATTGGTTGCTCATGAAGGATTGTTCTCTAATACACATCTGTTTTCACCTAGACAAATAAACAAAAAAGCCCTTTCTTACCCTTGGCTCCACTTCTTTGAATTATGTCAAGTAAAATTAAACATCGAAAACCAAAAACTGTCCAAAGAAAGCATGGATTTATATGAGCATATTTACTATTACAAGTGTTACATAAGAAGACTGCCTGCTGGGTATTCAAGAGTTTTTTTAGTGTAGACTATTCTATGTATCACTAAATTATTAAATAGAAATGGTTATTGCCTTAGTTTTGCCTTGAGCCAGACTATCTGTTCCATTTTCCTACATCAGTTTTCAATTGACTAGAAAACTTCACAGTTGTCAATCTCTGGGGACGTAGGGAAATAAAATGTCCCTATTACATTTCTTCCTTATTACATTACTATGGACTCACTGTGGACTTCTTCTGGGATACATACCATGATTCTCTTGGGTCTATTTTATTCCCGAAGAGCACAATGGCTATAGACTTTATAGAAATCTTCTGGGATTATCTCTATCAGATTTGATAAAATGTTTTGAATTATCTTGTACTGTATTATAACAGACAAGCAAAACATTTCAAAATTTCAGTCTGGGAATTTGGTAGATCAAATTCTTTTAGCTCAGCTTGTTGTGCATTTTTTCCCTTGAGGATTGTTCTACTACCAAAGTAAAGAGCATATGGAGACATAGATGTCTCATAACATAACAGATACACTCATTTAAATATATTATTAGATTAAGTATATTGTTGATAGAAAGGAATATAGTTAAGTTAGGCTGTGTCTTCATGTGATGTTTGGGTTGTCTATTTTGAATGATTGCTAAATCTATTCAGGCAGTAATTAGATCATATTATTTTCTAGTAAATTTTGGAATTTTGTAAACCTTTTCTGGAACTTTCTGGCATTGGCAGGAGAATCTTGGGTGATAACATCTCAGAAACAAATTTCAAGGGGCCATTTCTTTTCTGTTAACAATAAACTCAAAATGGAAACAAGGACCTAAAAATATAATTATGACAGGATAGAAAAAGAGTCTGAAGCCACGTACACAGATGGACATGAGTGTGTGGTATTGGTTTTATAATCCCAGAGTAGAAAAGTGGCCTCTTCTACTCTGTATCTGAGCAGCATCAGATACTTCATCATTTTCATTCTAAAGATGACTAGAGAAGTTATGAACTGACTTTTTAAAAATAAGCTTTTTATTTTTGAGTAATTTTAGACTTACAGAAAGATTATAAATATAGTACAGAATTTCCCTATACTCCTCACTTCATTTCCCTTAATGGTAATATCTTAAAATACTGTTGTGCATTCGTCAAAATTAAGAAACTAACGTTGGTACATCACTATTAATTAAGCTTCAGACTTTAGTCAGATTTCACTAGTTTTTCCACTAATGTTCCTTTCTGTTCCAGGATTCAATCTGAGATGCATGAAATTTGTTGGAACTTAGGTAAACAGGAGAAAAATATAAAAATAATAAATAGATCCATACTTAAAGAAGTTCTGTGGTTAATTTCAAAACCAAGTTTTCTTTTTTTCCTGGATTGGTATTATGATATGATTCCTGAAAATGTCTGAGTGACATTCTAGTTATATTTCACAAAAATGTGGCGTGCATAGTCAAAGGCCCTGTAAAGAGGATAAAGACAGGGTCTCTGCCTTCTAGGGAGGTAAAGGATATAAGGAATCATTACGTGGTGGGAATGACAAGTACTAATGAAGAGGCTCGGGAGCCATATGGTAAATACATTTAGTGGTCATGGCAACAGGATCCCTGGGGAGGCAGTAGCCTGCTGTATCTTTAGAGGCATTAGAACCTATGATTCTGAGCTGGGTGGTGGTGCCTCTGTGAGATGGGCAGGGAATGGGGACATTGGGGGAAATTGGTTCTTCTCTCTCTTTCTCGTGGGAGGAACATACTCACATGTCAGGGAGCAAAGGACATTGAGTCCATAGGGCATGAAGTCCATGGAGGTGAGAAAATCAAACAATAGGACAGCATGTAGGAAGCAATACTTTAGTGAAACGTGTTTGTTCAGTAACTCTTGGCTCCAAACCACTTACATACTTGATTTTAAAGTAAAATCATTTAGAGTCAGTCCACTTTGTGGCCTAGAATAAACTAAAGAAAAACCAAACATATGTGCAGAGCAAATATTCAGTCTTATGAAATCATAGTAGGGGAGATATTTAGCCAGCTAGTTAGGAATCTCAAAAGAATGAGATAGTGGAGATCTCCGTTTTGGGTTTCAACCCAACCCTCAGTGCTGTACTTTTCTGAATGATTCATTTAACACATTTTTAACTTATTTTATTGTGGTAAAATATACATAACAAAATTTATCATTTTAATAATTTTGTGTGTCATTCATTGGCATTAAGTACATTCACATTGTTGTGCAATTTTCACTATTATCCATTTCTAAAACTTTTTATTCATCCTATACTGAAACTCTTTACCCATTAAAAAATAACTCCTCACTCTCCCTTCCCCCAGCTCCTGTTAACCACTGTCTTACTTTCTGCCTGTCTGTGTGATGACTCTAGGTACCTCGTATAAGTGGAATTATACCATGTCTTTCCTTTCGTGTGTGACTTAATTCACTTAGCATAATGTCTTCCAGGCTCATCCATATTGCGGTGCTCTACCTATATTCCTAAAGTAGTCACAGTCAAATTGTGCTGAGTTTTTGTTTTTATTCTTGAGGAAACTTCATAGGCTGAGGTAAAGAGCAGGACACACAAAACACACACTGGAGGAAAGAGTGTCCAGAGTCAATAATAGAGGCAGATGGCCAAAACAAGGGTCCCAGCCCCTTAACTGCTAGAGGTAGAGTTGGAGATTGAGCTGGCATAGCACTAGGGATGCAGGCAATGAGGAACCAAGCCACGGGGCTGGGGCAATGGTGTGAGGCTGGGATGCTGGACTGCGGCGGAGTCGTCAGATGGGAAGGACTGGTAAACTTGTGAGCCCCAGAGTAATAGCACATATGGAGGTTATTATAGGTTCAGAAAAGTAGAGCGAAAGACTCCAATGAGTGACTCAGATACCGAGGAGGGAGAGACCACTTGACTCACATGCCAAGGAAGGGAAGAACGAAGAGGTTGTTTGACCCAGGAAAGTTTTCAAGGAAAAGGTAGTATCTAAATGGGTAGCATTTGGATACAAGAGAGGACTGGAGCAATGATTTACTCAGAGGAGGTGACATTAGGAGAAATAGGTGGAAACTGCAACATGCTTTGCAGCTGAATAGACCAGTTTGGCTGGGGTTTTATGGAATGCAGAAGGAGACAGAAGTAGGTTAATGGAGCCAGTTTACAGAGTACAGTTATTGACAGATAAATGATTCAGATTATTTTGAAAGCAATAGATATCACCAGAAAATGAACAAGCTTCATTTATCCTTTCCTTTGCCTCAATTCCCACTGACCTTCAGTAGAATAGTTAGCATGTTTTGCCTTAGAGTAGGTTGGGAAATATCTGTATCTCCTGGGAGAATATAAACTGTCTGAAGGTAGCTTTGTCTTATTAAAATAGTGTTGCTTATATGTTGAGCACGATGTCTTGAACTTCTTAGGTCCTCATTAAGCATTCTTTGAATCGAATGGTAAATAGAGGTTTTGATGGGGGAATGGGGTAAAATGGTCAAGGCCGTAATTTAGGAAGATTAATCTGATGACAATGTGTAGGGAAAATGGAGATAGTTTGACTGGTGGGGAAGGTATTTTGATAATGAGGCAGTGAGGTAACCAAAGGCATTTCTCTGCTGGGCCTTTATTAGCAGGGAAGAATTTGAAGAAAAATCTGATACCAGATTACCCAGTTTTTACATGCCAGCAGTCTTTCAGAGGCAGCTCAAAGCAAAGGTTTGGAAGGAAAAAAGAAAGAAAAAGCTAAGGAATGAATCCTCAGTTACTCCTCCTGCGTATTTTCTTCTGAGGAATTTTTAGCAGATTACTTCACATACAGCCAATAAATACAATTTTTGTCTTTCTGAAATCCTAGAAACTGGAGTTTCTATAGAAAATACTATCTATATTAAGCAGAAAGAAAAATTAATCTGTTTTAATTTTCTATTTGGACTTGTTTAACTAGTTGGTGACTTTGTGGATTCTTTATAAATGTGGGCTTTGTCTTTTTTTTTTTTTGGTTTGTTTGTTTTTGAGACAGGGTCTTACTCTTTTGCCCAGGCTGGAGTGCAGTGGCATCATCACAGCTCACTGCAGCCTCTAACTCCTGGGCTCACATGATCCTCTTGACTCAGCCTCCTGAGTAGTTGGGACTACCGGTGCGCACCACTGTGCCTGGCTAAATTTTTTAATTTTTTTTTAGAGTTGGAGTCTTGCTATTGCCCAGGCTGTTCTCGAACTCCTGGGCTCCAGTGATTCTCTTACCTTGGCCTCCCAAAGTGCTAGGATTACAGGCATGAGCCTCTGCGCCTGGCTATAAATGTGTTTAATACTGTCTGTGAACATTAGGAAATAACATTATATTTGACAAGATTTTGGTTGGCACAGGGAAGCACAGTGAAGTGTTCTCTAGTTATATGTAAATAAGATTACTTACTGAGAGTTAAGCCTGTAAAATTCACCCACAAGCAGTAGATTAGCTACCTGTACAAATAAACCATGAGAGATTGCCTGTAAGTCTCGGTCTACAGAGTTTGGACAAACTTTAGGAGACACAAGTTTCTCTGCAATGCTTTGACACAAGAAAAATACAGTGCTTCATTTTCCAAATCAAATGAAATCTGATTCTGGTCTCTCACTCATAAGGAGGCTGGTGTTGAGATACCAAATGCCAATCTTTATTGAGGATTCCTCCTCTTCCCTGGAGTTTGCCTTTGGTAACTGCCCAGGAACTTCTTGGGCCCATGGGATCCAGCTTGAAGATGAGTGGCTCCTGTCACCCTTTCTTTTTGCTGAGGTTCCCTCGCGTATCCCTCACCTATCCCTTGCCTACTGTGTGTCCTCCTTTTCCTGCCATGCAGCTCCACCCTCTCCCAACCCTGGATGCTTTGTGCCAGGAGAGACCATGGCTTGCCATATGCGGTAACTCCAAATCCTGTCCCCAGAAGAATGGAAGGGTTTAAATTGAGAAGAAAAAGAGCTAGAACTAAAAAAACAAAAACAGAACCTCTACCAAGACACCAGCAAAACAGGGGGGAAAAAGAAAAATAAGTTTAAACGTTTGGAGCTCCATCTTCTGGTCATGAAACAGGATAGAATTGAAAAGTGATATTTATCATGAAAGCTAAAATGTATTGACAGGAACTGTGTTAAATGTATGATCTCATTTAAATTGATCTGTCCTGCCAAATAAGCTACGCACTCTTTTTGTTGTTGTTGTTGTTCTTACTTTAAAATTTTTATTTACTTATTTTATTTTATTTTTTTTAGAGACAGGGTCTCACTCTATCACCCAGATTGGAGTGCAACTTCCAACTCCCACGCTCAGGCGATCCTCCTGGCTCAGCCTCCTGAGTAGCTGGGACTACAGATGCTCACCACCATGTCCAGCAAATTTTTAAAAATTTTTTATAGATACAGGGTCTCACTATGTTGCCCAGGCTGGTCTCAAACTCCCATCTCAAGCAATCCTCTTGCTTTGGCCTCCCAAGGATATAAAATATGTTTACATGAAAAAAATGAATGAGAATATCTAGGAAAATACTGATAAAGAAAAGGAGTGATGGGGGACTAGGCCTACCAGTTGCTAAAACATATTCTAAAACTTCCATAATTAAAACAGCTTTAAGAGGTAGACCAATGAAATAGAAATTTTAAAATGGACCCCAAATGTAGGGATTTTGTATATGATTAAAGAGGCCTCTCAGATCAATGAGGGAGAAGACAAATTAGTCAATAAATGAATTGGGAAACACAAACCACACCTGGAAGTGCAGAGCCTACGTACTCTTGAGCTTGGAAATTAAGGCACTTTACAATCTGGCTCCAACCTCTTGTTTTATCACCATTCATTTGTCCATTTTAACAAACATATACTAAAAGCTACCAGGCAAATAGTATCGTGTATACCTGGGCTAGGCTCTGTGGGAAGTACAAACCCATCAGTCTTGGTGCCTGCTTTCAAGGAGCAACTGTTTAATTCACATGCCATCAAAAAGAATATTGATTATTTTACATTTACTATAAACTACACAAATAATACAGAAACAATGTTCCTCTCCCCAAATTGAAACTTCACAGAATGGCTAAATTTTCCTTTGACTAGCACCCCGGTTGTAATCCCCTCTTCCTCCGATCAGTAACTATACCTTGGGTTTGTGTATGCTTCTGGATATTATTTAAGTTGTAATACACATGTAAATTTACACATAGAAATTATTTGGTACTTCTTGTAAACTTGAGTATAGATATATTATGTATGAGTGTGTTTTATACTAATGGTATCATCAACTTAAATAACAGAGAAGGAGACTCTCTAAAAGAAAATAATATTTATGTACAATAGGACATTGCAATGGGAATATACATGCCATAGTAAACTATATGCTTATTCAGGAAGGTAAAGAAAACAAAGGATTTTAAAAGAAAAATGAGGAGGATTGCATAATTGTTTTGAGATAATCATCCTTGGAGACAAGTTTTAATAACAAGGGTGACACCAATCTGGGGTTGGACAGGCAGTTGCTAGGCAGATGTGTTTATAGAAGTATTATTTTGTATAAGATTGTGATGGCCTTTATGCAAGGTTGTGTTTTTTGCAGGGTCTTTTGTAATAGTTCTTGCTTTCAGGCATTGGCGTTTGAGAACCCTACCTCCATGGCCTTCCTTGGCTCTATTTTTCAGGGTTTTTAATACAAGTAACTCCATTTCGACTCTGAAAGCTTTCACATTTCCCCCTTTTGATTAAGATCTTTCTCTATAAGCATTGGTGATCAGTCATCCTGTAGTTAGGTTTTGATTGTCCCTCTGTGCAAGAGACACTTATATCCCCTTGGGCCTTACCACTTAGCACAGCTACCTTAACTATGAGCATCTGTGTGTCTTTTCCTGAGCACTTTCTCCTGTCCTGCAGAAGAATTAATCCCTACTCCTCACTCTGGGAGCTGTTCTAACCTTGATTGTTGTGGTTAATGTTTAATTCCCTGGTCCCCTTGCCCTTTGGGTGGACCCTAGCTCTGTAAGTTTCCAGCCGGATTAAGCTCAAGTTTATATAGTGGTAATTTACTTAATAATATACTCTTTGGGCCAGGCGCGGTGGCTCATTCCTATAATCCTAGCACCCTGGGAGGCCCGAGGCGGGCAGATAGTTTGAGCTCAGGAGTTCGAGACCAGCCTGAGCAAGAGCGAGACCCTGTCTCTACTAAAAAAAATAGGAAGAAATTATCTGGACAGCTAAAAATATATATAGAAAAAAAAATTAGCCGGGCATGGTGGTGCATGCCTGTAGTCCCAGCTACTCGGGAGGCTGAGCAGTAGGATTGCTTGAGCCCAGGAGTTTGAGGTTGCTGTGAGCTAGGCTAATGCCACAGCACTCACTCTAGCCAGGGCAACAGAGTGAAACTCTGTCTCAAAAAAAAAAAAATACTCTTTGTGGGCTGACATCCCTTCCCTGACTCCATTCCCCACTTTCTTACCAGTGGTTCCTGAGGTCACCTTTCAAATAAATCATTTGTTACTTATGTCTTTGACTCATGGTCTACTTCTGGGGGAACCCAAACTAAGTGCTTTCAGTTAGTGCTTACTCTGTGCTAAGAGTGGCTAAGAATCTGTGCCAAGAGTCTTTTATGAAATGTGTAATTACATTAGCTCCACTTTATAAATGAAGTTAAATTAAATATGATACTTGGGGATGCTCAGCAAATAAGTGTCAAAAATGTAATTTGAACCAAGTCTCTCTGACGTTCAGAACCCATTTTTTGACCATTAGATTGAGAAACAACTGCCTTTCTAGAATATCCTTCACTCATTTTTCTCATGAAAATTCTCCTGCTCCTTAATGGTTTTGTGCAAAGAACAGTTCCTCAATAAAGAATTCCTTCACGTTATGTTCCCATTTAGAATTAATATTCCTTTCTCTAGATTTCCATATAACTAACTGCCTTTCTTGTGGAATTTAATACTCTGTTTATAGGTGTGCATGTGTCATTTTCTATGCTGTATAGAATCCTGCCTAAGTGCCTAACACATATCGGGGGCTTTAAAAATGTTTTTTTGAAGGAATAATTATAAATTCCTTGAGGCCAAGGATCGTGTCTCCACATTGCCTAACTCATGTCTTACGTTAAGGATGAGTTCAACAAGAATTGAACTTCAGGAACAAAGTCATCTGCTAGAGAGTATAGTATATATGCTTGAGAATGGACAGGAGCATGAATTGGGGAAGTAATTGATAGATATTTTCACAATAAGTAGGCTATTTCATGATTTAAAGAAGCTTTAAAACTAGTATAATTTGAATAGGCCAGTAGGTTTGTGAATCCAGCAAAAAGCTAATCTAGTGTGTTCACAGGCTATCTTTCAGTATCTCTTCTGTACCTAGTCCAGTACTAGGCATTATGCTGTAATGGGAAGATTCATATAAAAGAAATGTCTGAAGCTCTTACATCTTAGGCAGGGATTCACATTTAAGAGAATGAATGAAAAATGAAACTTAAAAACAAGTTATCAAAGAGTAGAAGATTTGTTTGAGAAATAGTTTATTAAATTGCTGAAGGGCCATAGGGGAATGATAAGGTTGTGCTGTTGGTTAGCCAGGGAAAACTTCCAGAAATAGGTAAGGTTGAACCAAAACAAAGATGTGATGGGTGCTATTTGGCAGAGAGCAGTGGGCAGAGCACTTTGGCTAGTATGAAAAATAGTTCAGGGTCTATAATTGCATGTTATATTTGTGGGGAATGCAGAGTGAATGGGCTTTGCTTGTGGCAGGGTTCTGCTGGGAACATTTACTCACCCAAGGGGGACTCCAGTCAAACTGGGAGACAGGTGACGTTGGACTTGGGAGTTCTAGCTGAGTCTTTCAGCACCTCCTTTCCTCCTTCTGGCTCTTCCTTCCTTCCTTCCCATCCCTCTCCCCAGGCAGTTCATCATGTGTCTCATTGCCAGCTCTCACTCAGGGACGTGCTCACTCAGGTGTCGATGATGATGATTTAGGATGTGGAAAGGCAAAGCAATTGGAGGGTGGGGTGGGAAGAGGAGGGGAGGAAAAGATTTTGTAGTTAAGACACAAACGTTAGCAAAGGTACAGGTGTGAATGTTTGTAGACGACTTGATGAAAAGGTAATGGTTTCATTTAGCTAGGGTAATGGGGTTCCTAACATTTCTGAGTATGAGAACCCCTTGTTAATATGAAAAGAATTGGTAGGCTCCTACATTATAGTGACTGCACTATTAGTATCCTTTGAGAAAATACATAAGGATAAAATATACTTTAAATTAATAAATGTTTTAAAGAAACAGTATATATAGTACTTTACTTAGTTCACAGACAATAATTGAAAGGACATGGATTCACAGACCCCTTTATATTACTCTAATACTTCCTAGATCCTTGGCCGATAGGTTGGATTCCACTGGGCTAGCATTGGATTTCCACAGGGAGGTTCGTTCTGTTAGACTCATTCATTCAACAAGTATTTATTGAGCATCTACTAAGTACAACATGCTCTTTTAGGAACTGGGAAAATAGCTGTAAAAGAAACAAAGATTTTCCTGTCAGGGACCTATATTTTACTGGGAAGACACAGACAATAAAAAATAATACACAAACAACTATGATATTTCCAATGGTGTATTTCCAATAGTGCTAAGTGTTATGGAGAATAGGGATTACATGGGTAGGCTGGGGGGAATGTTACTTAAAGAGAGTTGAGGGAGAACTCTCTAGTTGGCAATATGTGAATAGACATTTGAATGAGTCAGAGAGCCCTGCATCTCTCAGGGAGAAGAGTGGAATTGCTATTGCAAAGCCGAAGAGGTGGGTACATGTTTGTTGTCCTTGGGTAAGAGCAAGAAGACTGGTGCGGCAGAGGTAGAGTTGGAGGGCTGGAGGATTGTGGTAGGGGATGGGGTCAGGCAGTGGGAGCCACCTTATGTATGGTCTTGCTGGCCATTGTATGCACTTTGAGTTTTACCCTAAGTTAAATAGGAAGAAGCCATTGGGGGATTTTGATCAGAATAGTGACATAATCTGACTTATATTTTGAAAGCATCACCATGGCTGTTTGTGAAATAGATTATTAGGTAAGGGTTGAAGCAAGAGACCAATTCTAGAAATCAGGCTAGAGATTAATTCTCCAATGCTTCTGATTGGTGGAGTAAGATGAGGCCTGAGAACTGACCCTTGGATTTCACAATGGGGAGATTACTAAGGAGTGTATACTCAATTTGATAGGTAATAAAGAGGCTTTGAAGATTTTATAGGGAAATGATATCATCATTTTTGTACTTTGTGAACATTTATCAATTGGCAGCAGTAGATGTTAAGAATTAGATGAAAAAGTCTGAGGATAGAGAGGTACTTTAGGTACTCATTTTAAGCAATCTGATTGGAAGATTATGAGGGCTGGAATTAAGGTAGCAAAGGTGAGAATGGAAATGTCATTTCAGAGTCTGAATTGGAAGAAATAGACATTTGAAGGAATACAGAATAAGAGACAGAAGGGTCGAAGTCAAAATTTTGAAATCGTGTGACTAGGAATATTATGGTTCCGTTAACAGAGTTCAGAAAGTCAGAAACAGGATGAGTTTGGAAAGATGATGCCTTTAACTTTGGATGCCATGTCTTTGAAGTTCTAGACTTCTAGGTTGACCCCGAACCTCACCTATAAATTATTATTCTTCAATCCTCTCTCGGAAGTCCCTCTTTTGATACTTCAGAGACATCTGGTGAGCCATGAACTCTTTCTGACATGCAGGGAGTCACTTCACATCCTTGAGGGCCTTGGCACCTGGATCGTACTTTCCTTCCTGGAATAAAACTTTGTTACTTGACTCTGTAGTCTATACTGATGATCTGCACAGAACACAAGCCTCACATATTTTTCTTTATGTGCTGAGTTTGAGGTGTCTGTGGTAAATCTTGGCAAAAATGTCTTTCAGAATGGAAATGTAAGTCCAGAATATAGGAAAGAGATAAAAGTTGAAGACTGAAATGTTGGAGTCATTTGCTGTTGAATTGGGTAAGAATTCCAAAGGAAAGAATGTAAAAAGAGAAGAATATAATTATAGGTGCTAGAAGTGGGAAAGTTAATTTGAAATATGGAGGGGATGTACATTTAAAAGCCATCAAGAAAATTCCTCAAAAAGAAAACTTTTTGTTTAGTCAACCACATTGATGGGCCATTTGTAGTGGAAAATAAAACTCACAGCATACTAAAGTCTAGGAGCGATGTCAAAAGAAATAAACAGGAAGTTTTGTGAGTTTCAAAGAAAGTCTGAAAGAATGTATTCCATGTTGAGTTAATATGGAGTAGAGCTAAGGGAACATGCACAAAAGATGACACTGGAGAATTCAGCAGAAGCAAGAAATCCAAGGAAGAAGTGACTCCTTTAGAATTCATGAAGCTATTTCAGGAGAGAGGTGGGGGTGCTTGTTTTCCATTTTATGCTGGATGGGGATTCTTCCCATTTTAATTTACATGATATAAACATATATGGCAATGGAAGGGCGGGTGGTGACTATTTGGGGGACATCCCGGTGGTAAACATATGGGTCATGACACATTTAGAGGAAGAAAAGAAGAAATGGAGACAGAAACAAGGAGTCATCAAAGAGGCAATAGAAAATGGTTTTAGATTATTTCCAACATGGATGGCTTTATGTCTGGACTGGTTAAGATGGCATGAAATCTGTTTACCTTGAAAAGTCCCTTCAGTGCTGTAATGCAATGCCCTGCCTGTCTTTTTGTTGTTGTTGTTAAGGGATAAAGCAACTTTCATAATAGTCTTTACTTTCAATGAAGAATGTTAAGTTTGTACTTTTTGGGGATGAAATGGATATGAATTTCTTTTACGTTCCCTGTAAACCTGACTAGACCACAACTATTATAATTCCCAAATTAACCAAATTGTCTGGAAGTTGGAAGAAAAATTCAACTATGTATTTTCTGAGTGGAGAATAGTTATCATTTCATTTTCTGACACAAGGTAATGATGAACCCAGTGGATATGTCTTTCAGAACAGCCATAGAGTCTGTGCTTTGACTGCACAGATGATATTTTAGTTTAATATTCTAGAATAGAACATATAGTGTAAATGATTCCTTGGTTCAGAAATATAAAAAAAATCTTAATATGTACTTATTAAATATAGTTGTATACTTAGTTGAAAGTTGTTGAAGACTGTATATGAAATAGAATGCACCTCAACATAGGGCACATGGAAACTCAAGAGATATCAATTGAACAAAACTTTTAAGGCTACCAATTTATTGTTTTAATTTCCTGTGAAATTCAGGTCATTATTGCTGGTTTCAATTGCAAATGAATCAAATAAAATTTAGTTTTTTAAGTTGTAGTTTCACATCACTGCAGATGGAATCTTCATCTACACAATAAAGTGTAAAGAATTTCATATGTTTGCCAAAGGCATCATATTATTTTTACCCTTACTCTAACCTTCTAATCAGTTTATATTTTTAAATGTTAAGGGGTTTCAAATACTTATTATAGAGAAAAAGCGTATTGCTCTATTAAGGAGCTTCAGGTATTTACTTTGTAGGTGTGATTTAAGTTGCTCTGGGATTTATATTTGACCTAATGTGTATCCATAACTATTTTGTCTGTAGCAACATGGCTTTCATTTTGCATAACTAATAAGGGTAACGATGAGTCAGACTAATGATATTGCTTTCTGCTTCTTTAGCATCTTTCATCTGTAGCTCACTAAATACTTTATAAACATTAATTAAACATCACAACACACCTTGGAGGAAAGGTTAGCATTATTGTCCTTTTATGGGGAAACAGATATAGAGGGCTTAGGTAAGGCACATATTAAATATACAGAACTGAGTTCTATAGGGTAAAGGTGCCAGTAACGCTTCTTCCTGGGTACAGAGGGAGAAGCATAGGTGTAATTACTACAAAAACCTGAAAGTTTATTGGGAATGTGAGTTTCAGGAAACCCAGAACCCTTCGTGAATTTAATTTCAGAGACCAGGTATTAAACTGAAGTTCCTGGTTAGAAGAGTGCCCAAACTTTCTTTTTCCTGATGAAGTGGAAAATCAGGTCAGGATTACTGCAATGCGCTTGAACTTAATAACCGAAATAGAATCATGTGATCTGGGCGCTCTAGCACAGCCCTGATTTCAAATAAGCTGATCTGCTTCTCCCATAGATGGATTCAAACTGTTCTTATCGTGTGACCTAATTTTTAGTTTTGAGAATCAAATCGCCATAACTATTATAGCCAGTTTTAAGGCTTTGTTTCTATATCCCCAAATGAGGTGGATATTGAGCAATTATCAGATGATTTGGATGATTCAGATAGTAGGCATATCAGTTGTAAATTTCATTCAATTACTAGTAACACAGATAGGAATTCAGCAAGCTAGAGTTTAATTTTTTTTTCTTTCATAAAGAAAGGCTGAAGAGAGGCTGCTATGGTAGCTCTAAAGTGGTGTCAGTGACTCAGGCTCCTTTTTTTCCTTCTCCACCATCCATCACATGTGGTTTCCATTCCTAAGATTGTCCTATGGTCCATGATGGTTGCTAGGGTTCCAGATATCACATACATGTTCCAGAGAGGAAGCAAGAAAGACAGAAAGGCATATTCTAGCTGTTTGTCTTAAGGAAGTTTCTCTAAAGGCTCACTAACTATTCCTCAACCATCCCTAGCTTCAGGAGAGGTTGGTAAATGCTCATTTAGCTGGATACATTACTACTTGCAATAAAATTAAAATGTATCATTAAAGAAAATGAAGAGAATAAATGTTGGGTAGGTGAATAGTGGTCTTGGCTATAGCAAGAAACCAAAATTAACAATTAAATTAACAATTAACAATTAATTTAACTGTACTCTGGACAGTGAATTATATGGTTTGGCTTTTGGTCTTGCTGATATTGACTGAAGAACTGACACATTTCTACTGCATTTCGTGATCTGGAGGCACCGCCTATGGGTGTGTATGTGTGGCCCTGGCAAGAAAATAACTGAACCAACAAGTGCATCAGCAGAATTGTCTGGATATGTTCTTGCTGTGTTCCTCCCCACCCTGTCTTTGGTCATGAACTTAAATTGAGCTTCCTGGTGTGCTTGCAACTCAGCTGCTGCTGCTTATAGTCAGGCAGATCGAGGACAGTGTACATCTCTTCTTAAATGTTTGATTATGATAATCTGGAATGTAGAGCTGCTTTCCTTCTGGACAACTTTCTATATTGTGCTATGAGTGTGTGTGTCTCTCTATGTGTTATCCTGTCCTAAGGTTTGCCTGCTCCTCACTCTTCAGACATTGGTGTTGGGAGGAGTTTGAAAGCATGTAATAATGGCTGCTTTGCTTGAAAGGAGTATTTCATTTAACAAAATTGTAATTGCAAAAGGATGTGGGCATCCACTTGTGATCCTTTGTAATTAGATATGACCTTTAAGAAGCAAATGATCAATACCCCATTTGAATTAAACATATGGTCAGGTGAGCTTTAAGAAGAGGGGGTAGCTTGGAGACACAGTCCGAAATAATGCATGTTTAAGTGCTTCAAAAATATTAAGAGCATTGTTATTTTACTTTCTCTGAGTGCCACTTCGGTATTCCACAGCTTCATCTATATAGATACACAGCTAAGGGGCTGAAGAAAGTTTGCAGTTTATTCATGGGGCAAAAGAGCTGTTAAGGTTGGTTAAGAATGACATTTGGAGATCTGAGGGTCGCTCTACTGGTAGCTAGCATACGTACGCTTAGCTGACAAAACAGTATGGAGTACCCTGCATATTCGTGGTGGTGACTTAGAGTTTAGAAAGTAACCCCGGTTTAATTCAAAATTTTTACTATGGCAGGGTTGTTGATGAGTCAGTTCTCACTAAAAATTTTAATATTTTGTTTTCTTAATGTAGACTTGGGAGTTTGTGGGTCACTGTCTGAATGAACCTGGTCTCTTCTATATCTCTGTGTGTGGGTTTGCACTTTCTTCTTGTCCAGAAGCCACAACCAGTCACTTTTCAGGGCACTCAGTTTGGCAAAGTTTTAAGGGTCTCCATAAGAATGCCTCTGTTGTTACTCCCTGGGTTTGGAACATAATTAGAGCTAGATAAAGAGTCAAGCGGATGGAGATCAAAATGTCAGCTTTATTACCAATGACAGTGATAGTGAAGAATGTAGCTCAGTTTCATGGTAACTGTGGATTTCCTAGGGCTGTGCCCAGAAACAGGCAGCCTTTCTTCTGGCTGCCTGCAGGCTTTGCTCTGCAAGGCCAGTCTCTTTTACCCAAGATGACATATAATCTGTTGTGCAAACCAAGACACTTTGGAGAGTTAGAGGGAGCATTAATAGAATGAAACTAGGACTGTCCTGGGAAAACTGTGGCGTAAGGTCATTGACTTTTATCTCATAACAGTAGCCAAAGAAGAAAGCACATCTTCAGGCAGGCAGATTCTCTAGAGAAATGGGAGAAAGGGGCTTAGCCTAATGCACTCAGTTCCTTCTTTCTAACACACCAATCAGATAAATCAATTCTTCATCCCTGGGGAGAAGTGAGGGATGGTCCAAGAATCCAGCTGTGTTCATGGAAAATCTATCCGCACAGATTCCATAGGAGTACAGAAAGGAGGTTTTCCCCATCAGGCCTGCTCCTAATATTTGCACAGCCAGAGGAGGGCCAGAGTGGAATGCTGTAAGCATAGGGCCTGAGGAGTGGTGTGTAAGAGCTGACTGTTAGCACCTCTTCTCAAGTCCATATTTAATCATGTGATGTTTGGTAGACTGAAATAGGCCATGGTGGGAGTATTTATGCCATGGGAACTGGCAAACTACAAATGAGGGACTTCCTTTCCCCTTCTCCAGTAGAGCTGGTTAAAAAGTCACCAGCATACCACTTGCCCCTGGACTGGAATTTTATTTCCCCTAAGCATACGGTTTATACTTCCTCCTGCCCCCATTCTCTAGTGAGGTTGTTCGTGATCAGTGATTATCAGCACACTTCTTATTGCTGTGAAAAAACTCCAACCTCTGCACCATCTATATGCCTCTCAGGGATGCACTCCATTGGGCCTGCTCCTCATGGTCTAAATAGCTATCTGCGCTCTGTGCTCTGGGTCTTCTGTCCTGGCAGAGCCAAGGGGTCTGAGGATGGGTTTCCATGTGGCACTAAGACTGGCCATTCAGTGCATGCTGCAGAGTTCCTTGCCAAGTCTACAAACATGGAAAGCACAAATGTCACTTTGATGTGTTTAGAGTCTTCCAGGCATTGACAGTGAGAAACAGCACTATAAGGAGATTGTGTATTTTGTGGTACAAAGAGAGATTAGTTAGTTTTGACATTTTTAGCTAATTTGCAGCATGGGAAGCAGAGCTGGATTGTCTATAAGGCTAAGTGTATACTTAACCTTCCAGCAAAGGACTATTGACTTATTTTATTTTAGGGGGAGAACTAGATATTTATCTCTCAAATCCCCAGAATAAGTTAATTATCATTGGCAAAATAAGTTTGTTGGATTTCTTTATGCTTATTTTACAGTTTAATGTTTTAAAATTATAATTAAGAAGGGAGTTGGGGTGTTGCATTCTTAAAAAGTGCTTAGAACCTCTAAAAAAGCTTAATTCAGTCACCATGAAATAATTTCTACTTGGGTTCTTATACCTTTCCATGGCTTGCAAAGGTCTGGGCTGAAGGGAGACTTCAGGAGTACATTTTGTATCATGTACTTTGTACAGAACACACCGGGACTGCATTATGCCTCCACGTTGCAGGCAGATCCAGATATAAAATTACTTCAGTATGATGTTTCCTAGTAAAACACAAAATAAATGATTTTTATTTTTAAATTATTATTTTTATATTATTTAAATATTTAATTAGTTAATTAATTAGTTAATTATTTATTTTTAGAGATGAGATCTTGCTCTGTCTCCTGGGCTGGACTGCAGTGGCACGATCATAGCTCAGGGCAGCCTCAAACTCCTGGGTCCTCTCACCTCAGTCTCCTAAGCAGCTGTGACTACAAGCACGCATCACCACACCTGGCTTTTTTTCTTTCCCCATGTTTTTCCCATCTCTCTATGTTGTCCAGGCTGGTCTCAAACTTCTGACCTCAAGTGATCCTCCTGCCTCAGCCTCCTGAGTAGCTGGAATTACAGGAGGGAGACACTGAGCCCAGCAAAATAAATAATTTTTAATATTGACTAAGAACTATGTTTGATATTTTAAAAAGAACTTAAAGAAAATGTAAATCTTTCAGGTTCAAGACGTTTTTAGATGTGGGTTTTTCAGATGTATCTTGGCCTCCCTCTAGTGGTAGCTGAGGAAAACTGAACCAAAACCTGAAGCATTAAACTCATTTCTGTCATATGATATCTGGGATGCTTCAAAATAGTCTCGAGGAAAGGGATGGAGGTGTGGATAGGGCAGTTTGGCCATGGCTTGTGGTTGTTGGTACTGGATGTTTACTTGGGAATTCATTGTATCATTTTATCTACTTTTTAGTATGTTTGAGATTCTCCATAAAAAACATTACAAATATTAATAAGTTGTTTATAACACCTTTAATAATAGCTATATAAGGGAATACTGCACATATTACCATATTATTAAACATCATTGTTTTATGGACTATTAAAACATTTCTGTCTACCATCCTGGACCCCAGCCGAGCTCATTTTAGGCCTCGTTTTAGAGGTGTACCCTAGATTTGTTAGAGCATCCCTGAGAAGTCTGGCTTAGTCCAAAGTAAGCCTTGATTTGTCAGACCTCCAAGAAATTGGGTTAGTTTTTTCTGGACCTTAATTCTAATCTAATTCAAAAAGGATCCTAGACTAAAGGTCAAGGTTTCTTAGGAAAGATGCCATGGAATAAACTGAAATTATCCAATTCCTTGAGATTTAATAAAGATCAATTTAAGTGAACAAATATTCACAGTTATTGATGCTTAAACTGTTAGGCATTTTAAAGTTAGAGTAGTGATAAAGGATAAGACATTGATGGACCCTAGTGTTCACATTCCCTTAGCTTCAGGTTTTAAGTCTTCTCATAGAGATACCACCTTCCTAGCTCTCCTCCCTCCTCCACTGCCCTACCTATTTTAACTCACTAACTCTGGCTCCAAAGCCTAGACACTGAACCACCATCTTGCTGCAGAGCTAACAAGGATAGAGGAATATTTTTATTTGCCAAAGGGGGATGGATAGAGAATATGTATTCTACCCATACAGGATGCCCAGGAATCAAATGTTTACTTAAGGAAGGGAAGGGGAGAGGGGAAAGAATTGGCCACAGCTCCTATGTTAAATACTTCCTTAAAACTCTCGTCTTCTGGTACTGAATGCCTGTTGGTGTTACAGGATCCCAACTCTTCATCATTCCTTCTCAAGACCTACCTTTGGGGTAATTTGCATGTCCTTCTCCAACTATTCTTGCAATTGCACTCCGAATCGGAAGACAGTATTCTTACCTTTCTCACCCTAAGGGGGTGGGGCACACACATACTACAATGTTGTAAACTAATTTAGTCAATTTCATATCTGAATGTCTAAATCAAACTTCTCCAATATTATTAAGGAAAAAAACCAGAGGTGCTAGTCATTAACTAACCACTGTCTGCGAAAAATAAAATAACCTCATTAGTACTACATTTTTTTGTTGTTGTTGTTAAGAATGCTTGCTGGAAAGGACGACACCCAAATTAGAAACTGGAGGGGACATTCACATCTAATCACAGTCCCTAGCTTACGTGTAAGATAAAAAATAAACCAGTTCTGATCTGCTGTTAAGAAAAAATAAAAATACTTGTCTATGCTTGAAAAACTATAGAATGAAACATAAGAAATCAGCATAAACCACCAACAACAAACTGTTTTTTAAGTTTAAGCATTAAAGTGACATACCTTCCTACCGAGAAATAAAAAAATAGGTTATTAACTGATATCCTACATGGACCTACATGCTTCATTTTAGGGTCATTCTTACCAGGTAACAAGCAAGGCCTAAGGGGAAAGAAGAATCTTTATATCAAAGCCCTGAAGCCAGAGCTGCTGGGAAATTATGTCCTATGAAATTGCCTTTGATTCTTCCAGCTTTGCAGTAAACAGGATTGTCTGGGGTTTTTAACCCTGGTGGGTGTGTAGGTTCATAGTCAGAATCTCCAGAACTAGGGGTAGGGTCAGGAGGATGTAAAATGCTCCACCACAACAGCAAAGGGAGCTTCCAGAGGGACAAGGCAGGATCTAATCCTGCACAGGTCCTCAGGTATCATCAACCATGTGATGCCTGTGTTGGGCGGGCATGCTTGCTCCTCAGTCTTGGAGTGCCGCTGTTTTTCCTGCCCTGTGTAGCTGTCAATGTGCAAAGTCAATTTTGTT